>JAEMWC010000078.1:427500-485000 GCA_016490735.1 Pachyseris speciosa
TCACTACAATAGCCAAACAGATGACATTGGAAACTTGAATTTAAAGTTACATCTCACTATCAAGAAAACCTCTAAGCAAACAAAAAATAAATGAAATAGCAACCCCTTCTAGTTTTATTTTATTGTTTTTATTTTGTTTCCACTTTATCTAAAAGCGGATATCTTACTGAGAAGCTACTAAATTTGCTCGTTTGAGTGACCATGTTAACATATTTTGTAATTATATTCAGGTGATGGGTATGGTTTGCGTGTAGTGTTCTTTAATTTGAAACCAACATTAAAATAATTTAACTATACTTAGCCATACCATTGTATCAGCCTAACTGTTTGACTCAGTGAACTGTATAGTTGAGAATGACTTGTCAAAAGGTGGTTATCGAGGGTCTTTTGGCACAAACATATTTACACTATGTGAGGAACTGAAAACATGGTTCCTTAATTAACTGATAGCATTCTCTTATGTTTTAAAAATTGTCAAGGAAAAGGAAGGTGACAGGGAGAACCCATTCCAAAATTGGTGTTGTCTCACGGGAGAAATCAAGTCCTTTCCTGGTGTACCATTGGCTTAGCAGTCACAACAACTACAACTGTATCATGCAAAAATGGAATTTAATAATTGTTATATTATGGATACACTTCAGCGTTTATAAAGACAAGATTGCATACAAGACACTAAACATCCTGCACCAACTTGTAAACAACTTTATCTGAAACTTTGCAACCTAAAGTTGCAGCACAGTCAACATGATGTAAATGTTTCCAGCAAGGGTTTGCAAAAGCCCACACTAAAACATGTTTTCACAACTTAAATTAACTTTTTAACTGAGCTCAGCACCACTGTGGTAAAAGAGTTCATGGAAAGCTTGTGCAAATTACCATGCATCTTGCATGTACAGTACAACACAATTAGCAATTATCACAACTGCAAGGCAATCTGCATATTTTTATGCACACCTTGGGAAGAAAAGCGTATTGGCCAACAGATACCAGTCAAAAATATGAAAACCAAAACATTGCAATAGATCACAGTGCAACTGTACACTTTCTCTAAGGCCTCTTCATGGTCTCTCTCAAAATTGAGCCGAGACGGTCGATTGCAAGGTTCGATTTTGTGAGCAAAATATTAAACTGCCGAGCTGCGTGCTTCTCGCATGATCGGCAAACTTGTCTAGCCCATGCAACAGAAATTTCAAAAGCCCAAACCAAACAACAATGATCCTAACCAGAGACACCGAGTTACATGTTGCTCTTCGCGTGAAGTTTATGATGCCTGCAGTTGGTCTTCATCTTGATTTTTCTAGTTCCTTACAGGTGATTGTTGCCCGAGTTTTTGTGGATTTCTGGGTTTGTGGGTCCCTTGCCACCAAAATGTTTCTTGTGGGATAAATCTGTTGAACAAACGAGACAAGTGGAGCCACAAAAAATATGGTCGACAGCAGATTGACTGCTTCCTTGTTGGTGTAAGGAGTCACGAAAGGAGTGCAATATCTAAGCTGATCGCCGATTGGGTAGAAAAAATTTCTTGCCAGAAAATTTCCACCCAATCACAAAGCTGGATTTCAATAGCTTCTGGAAGGATTCCGATAAAGAAATGTTCCCAGGGGCTCTCCCGAATGTCTTGTAAACTGTTGCTCGTCCCGAATCTTTGTCCCGTCCTGACTATCTGCCCCTGGGTCTCCGAGGATGAAAAAAATTCTACCACTGACAATATTTTTTGGGCATACGCGATGCAAATTCAACATTGGGGTGGGGGTGAAGGGCCATTAATTGAGGGAGAATGTAAGGGACATCTTGTCAATGAAATGTCAAATAAATGTAATTGGTCTTTCTGCTATATATGGTGTTATCTGCGTTGTGTTTTCTTGAGGAATACATTAATACTAGAGACAAGTGATTGATTGGTTATTAGCTTTTGTGAAATTTGTTCGCAGTGAAAACGGCCGTTTTTTGTTTTGTTTCTTGGTTGGTCATTCATCGGGTTGAAGTCTCAACTGGTCAGCATTCGGTGCTTAATGTGGAAGTCCAGTGGCCAGCACTTTTCTAAGTGAGGGCAACGAATATTTTCTGTTGCTGGCAACGAAACACTGTAATCATACATACATTTCATGTGAATGTGTATATGACAGCATGGATATCGCCTTGGCAGATCATTTTGAAGATTTCCCATCCCATCTCTCCAGCATCTCCTTTGCTCCAAACAGATTATACATATATTTGAACACATCTAGGCTTTTGAGCGTTAGAGTTTGCATAACTTCGTCTCAAGCATCATGACTGGATAAGGGTGCGGTTTCATTTTATTGCTATGGTAACCAATACACTGTGGTAATTATTTGGGATGCCCGCGTCTCAGTCGCCCGGGTCTAAAATTACCGTCCGTTCTTATTCTTTGTCGTCGAGTTTCATCCACAAAGCTCACTTCCGGCGTTTCTGTGCAAGCACTAACTAATAATGGTCATTTTGGAATAAGTAAACTATCTTTACCTCATTAGCTATGCTGAATCACGGTGGCCTAGCGCTCATCTGTACTGCTTGTGATGCAGATGTTCTGGGTTCGATTCCTGCTATTGACACCTTTATTTATTTATTTATTTATTTGCGTTCCTTTTTTTTCCATCTTCTTTTTTAAATATTTTTACAATTGTTATAATTATTGTAAGTTATAAATGGTTGAGCTGTAAAGTAATTTTCAAGGGATATATGTTTATAGGGGTCTATGGATATACACTGCAAAGAAACAGAAATACGTCAATTCACCTTGTGTCTTTGAAGTCTGAACAACTCATATGTTAAAAGAAGTGTCCATTCGAATGTTTGCAAGTTCAACTGCGAGAAGAAAGCTTTTAACATGTTTGAACTTACCTCTAGATGTTTTTAATTAGACTGCCGTGTTTCCCTGTGTCCGCTCCATTAAGAGGTAGTACATTTTGTTGAATAACTCAAGTACAGGATTTCATACACCCTGAGACTTTGATAGGTACCTAGTTTATTTACTATTTTTCACAATATCTCAATTTCTGGACATTAGCTTTTGAATGATAGTGATTAGTTTTAACTTTAGTGACTTGAGAAACTGACCGCAGAAACGTTCGGCTTTCTTATGTTTCAAATGACCCTGAATTGACGTATTTGTAAACAGTTTCACTCTGTTGATTATTTTCTCCTCACATTTCACGAAGACTCCATTAACGTTTACGCGAAATAAAACTACATCACGCTTTTCTTTCTGAAACAAATATCCATTGAAGCGAAAACAAGTGTGCTTAGTTTTTTTGGAATCAATACACTATTTTATCATATTACATTGTCATGAACCTCTGTGGCCAAGAGGTCATTGTTCCTGCCTCTGACTTAGCTAACTCGGGTTCGATATCTATTAGTGGCACGTACCGCGGGCTTTTTTTTTCGTTTCTATTTTTCTTCTTTTTTTAGAAGTGTTGCAATTATTATTCTCAATGGTTTAGCTGTAAAGCAAGTTTCTAATTTTATGGGATATGTTGATAGGGGTCTAAAGAAATAGACTCCAACACAAGCTTAGCGTAATGCGTCAGATGTGAGAAAGACAGACTTCTCTCTATTCTTTTGGTTAGCGCTAAATTAGGGATACAATGCTGTTTTTTGCAAGCCCGAGTTAAGGCTAATTGTAGCCTTTTGTTAATGTCTTCTAAGATACTCTATTATCAGACGGGTCTTTTTAATTTTAAAATGCCAAAAATTTTGAATTAGAACCTAAAATCGTTGAGCATTGGTATTTCATTGCAAAGACAGCAATTAGGGCGCAAAACCTTTTAGTGTCGGTATTTCATTGAAAAGACAGTGGGTCTCACTAAGCAGGTCAGTAAGTAAAAAAAAAGTGTTACGGGAGTTTTTTTTAATATGTAACTTTAGGGGAAAAGAATTGTTTTTTCTTTCTTTACCGTCTTGAAAATATTTATTCTCATGCAATTGCTCATTTTCACCATTAATTTATTTTAATGGTTAAGTGTAGCACGATCGTTCAGGTGAGTTTAGTCCTGAGTAGGCTGGTTTGTGATGACATTGAGTGACGTTTTGACAACCAGAGTGGGAGTCATCGTCAGAGTCAATTGATTTGTGCAAAGTCGGTAGATAGTATAAGTAATCTGGTCGTTGATGTGATTGGTCAACGAAGTCGTGATGTTATTGGTAGTCTGTCAGTTAAGCTGTGATGTTATTGGCTGTGAAGACTGTAAACCGTGATTGGTGCGTTTTGATCTGTCTTTTGTTAATCAAATGTAAGTAGGTGTACAGTTAGTCAAATTAGTCGGTTTGTCTGTTGTTGATATTGTCAATACGTCATTTGTAAGGTGCTGGAAGCTGTTGGCAATGGTTTAGTGGTGTCTGTTCTAAGCTCTCACATACAACTGAGAGTCATGCCAAGCCGAACCACGCAGCCTGACCTTTATTAGAAAATGTTAAAAATAGGCACGCAGTGCATACGTGCTCGGACATGTGATACATGCATATTTACTTCTAAAGAATGAGAAATTTTGTAGGGCTCCTTCATCATTTTATTTCAAATATGACGAATGCATATATAAACATAAAACGAAGTACTAAAACAATTTATTCAAAGACAGTTTAGACGGAGAGCTTTTTGTTTGGCAGTTTCATCCCTCAATTTTTGTTTTCTGTGAGCAGACAGTTTCTTTAGACGTTCAACCTTTGTTCTTTTTCTTTTCTTTTCTTTTCTTTTCTATAGTCACACTTTTTTTCCGATCTCTTTGTTTTCCTTTCTCTTGTTTCATCAACTAGTTTAACACCCCTAATTTCGAATGGTACAACTGATTTATTAGGTAAACTGTTTCAATATAACTAACTATGCTCTCGATTGATAGAAACGCTAAAAGTACTGCAGTTCCTGACGTATCAAATTTCCCCCAAACATTTCTGCTGTGGGAATAAAAAATTTGAAATAAACTATTGCTTGTTTTAACAATAGCCACAGTGCTACATTCAACTGTAAGCAAACATGATTCATAATTCATGCAGGAAAGAATGGATTCCAGGGCCTCCATTAAAGAAACATAAGGTTGTAAACCTTCACCAGCTTGAGGTATGCTATTCATTAAATGACCTTTGACATTCCCTGCCAAACTTTCACTGTAGTGCAAGTTAAAAGTAATGTTGAATACAGACACATTCTCTGGTAATTCACACAGAAGCAAAATAGTTTGCCGAGTGCACTTTGACAACAAACTGTATAAAGAATTCTCTGTGTAAGATCTGAGCCATATCAGCAGCACTGCGAATCAGTCTATGGTGTTGATAAACAATGGAAATTAAAGAGTTTGCTACGCATTGTTTCCTTCGGTTTTCACCAAAAAGAATACTAGACTAAGGAGCACAAATAGTTTTACTGGCATCAAAGTCAGTCACAACTGGGCCTGCGTCTGTCTTAACATCAAAGCAAGTCGAATTAATTCAGGGATATTGAAGCGATACAAAAATATTTGTGTAAGCCAGAGACGATTCATTTTCATTAGTTCGAAATAGCGAATCACACGTTTCAGTACTGGTAAATAAATCGCTTCTAAGTAAAACAAAAGGAGCATAGAACACCCGAATTTTCCCTTGAAGCATCCTCGATACTCCTTGATCAGGACAGCTAAATCAGGGGCACCCAACGACAAGTTTCGGTAGATATCTGTTCGGTGGAGGGTAATTCGCCTGGGGCTTTCGGCGTTGATTAAAGAGTGCACTCGGATTTTCTTAAGTAAAACATGGCCTAAAATATTCGTAATGTGCAAATCATAGCCCCTGAGATTTTCGGAAAGGTCGTTATTGCTATTTTTGGCAGTCAAAAACGTCAGCTAGCATTTTCGGAAAGAAAAATGGTTCCCTAGAAAGTTAACTTCAGGTAGGATTTTCTCAAAGGAAGATTTTGTTCCCTAACATTTTCGGGCAATTAAAATTTCAGCTAGGGAATCCGAACAGATGAAATTCTTCTAGCTATTGAAAACATCACTTTAAACAGACTTCAAACAGACTTCAAACACCATAAGGTACTAAAAATGCCTTTCTACAGCTTTTGGCTGATTTGGCTCGTTGGGTGCCCCTGCTAAATAAACGCAATGCATGCCAACAACAAGTCTGTATTGTTGTAAACTGTTCCCCATTTCAGCTTTGTTTAGCCCAAATCAAGTTCAGATTTAGGTGGTCAGAACTAATTCCACGTTGCAGTGAAACAATTCTCAAGGAAACTATATTAGATCAAATTGCAGAGTTCCCACTCGTTTTGGAAGTTAGGGGTCCTTGAGACCTCCAGTTCTAGGAAACTGAGGGTCATTTTTGCTTTTTAAGGGTCCCCACACTACTTTAGTTTTTGTGTATTTGTGTGTGAGTATAGTGAATACACATGGCCAAAGCCGGAAAACAAGGTAGTAAATTAAGTTTTATTTTTGGAAAGTTTGTCCTGTGTTCCTTGTTATAATAAACGCAGCTCTCCACGTACATGTAAAAAAAAACTATAATAATTTTACTACTTTTTTCTTCTGTTCTTGTGTTGGAACTTCTCCAGTGCCCTATCACAAGCACTTTCTTCATCTAAAGGGACTTTACATGCATGTACAATATGCATCTTACATTCTACTGCACCTGGGCTCATTTTATTTCTTAGAGCTCCATGAATTCTTTTTTGTGCAGAAAACCCCCTTTCACAAAGTACAGAAGTAACTGGAATTGTTAGTAGAACCTGTGCTAAGATTACAAATGAAGGAAGATTGTCTTCATAAGCCCCTGGCTTTGGCAGCATTTCACAAAGTTCAGTTAAACTTTGCCCTCTGTTACTATTTTAGAAACAAAAATGGCAGATCAGTGAAAAACGTGGGGATTCTCCAAGACGGTTGCAAAGATGTCTGGGTAGTGCCCAGTTATTGTGCGTCCCTGGGACGCATGAGCTTGACAAAACCTGCGTCCTTTTATCTTTTTGTGTGTCATATACGCACATGTGTGCATTAATGGGAACTCTGAATTGTACTCAGTTTGCTCAGGTTTGCTCAAGAATGCTTCAAAGTTATCTCGAAGTTACACAATCGTGTGATCACTAGGAGATACAGGCTCGCGATCAAAATCAACTATATTTTTGACTATCGATCCCCGCTCTCACGCGGCGTGTTTGTAGGTGTATACAAATTATAACAAAGAAGAAATACTGACCTTTTGTTCTGTAAACAACCACATCTCAACTTAACATGTTGCTTGAAACCAACTACGCAACAACTTGACACGCCACATTGTTTGGGGGCCACCATTGAGCTTTCAGGGATTGACGAGGGGAGGGTGGGTGATTTGAGTTGAGCTTGAATTACGTAAATTTTTATTTAATTTTGGATCCAGAACGATCAAGATATATCTTTCTCAATCTTGTATAATCTTCTCCTTTAGATATGTTAGTATATTTTTTTTTGTCTAAAAGCAGCTTGGATTATTGTTTTTTTCGTCACAATTACCCACCCCACTCCCTCAGTAGAACAGTTTGCATAGCTTGAACAGCCTGCTGCCTGCCTGAGGACCACCTCAGGACCACCTTAGCATGTCCTCCCAAAAAAAGTACAATTACAGTACAGCGACCAGGAAAAACGCTCCTGAAACACAAAATACTGAAACTACCATTAAAATCGAAATTTCATGGCCCAACAAGGGGCCTCACAAGAGTAAAAAGAGAGAGAAACTAAATACAATACGATACATTTCAATAGCTTTATTAAGTCTCCCAAATGGGGTCAGCAGAGCATTTCGGTGCTAATATCTTAGAGCCAATTTGCCTTTAAATGCTGATTTTTGGCAAGTTAGCATCTTTCGTCTTGCTCTTTCTGAAAATCTCAACAAGTCCCATAATTTCAAAAATTCTTATATTTGTGACGTCACACTTTAGCACTCTATTTGCGCCAAGGCGTCCAGTGTCATGTAGGATTTTTTTCCACTGTTTTTTGTTCTCTGATGCTTCCATTTTTTGCCACTTTATAAATGGTGAGGCTCTCACCTGCATCTCCATGAAATGTCTTTACAATGCTGACTGGCATGTCTTGCAAGCACACACCGGATAAAAGAGGAATTGCAGAGTGATCTCCCAGCTTTTGTAAAACATGAGCTTCGTGCTTCACTCCTATTTGCAGCAGGGACAAACCATGGCTATTTCCAATTTTATATTCTTTGCTAACCACCGAAATGCCCTGATATTTTCCTGGATAACAATTACCGAAGCTACCACTGCCAATGTACCTGGCCCTTTTGTTGCATGTCAAATTCCCAGAGCCATGGCTAGCTAAAAGTTTATTCAAGTTCCTATTGTTTCATTGAAATAAAGCCCCGATACCAAAGGCCGTCATTATCATAATTTTGTACGTACGGCCTTTTAAAGTATGTTTTTGTCTAGTTTGAAGTGTATAATTATTGGTAGTTTTGTTTACGTTTTTTATTCTATTGTTTCGTATGTGCGTACTGCTATATCCATTCTTTTGGTCAACTTTACTTGTTTCATCAAAACTGCTAACATTAGCCTTTCCCACATAAATTGGATAGTTTGTCTCGAGATATGGGGCAGAACAACATCAATTTTAAACTTCTGTCATTAAATGCTTGCGGAATCCGCTCTTTTGACAAAAGAAAGTCTATTTTCAATTGGATGTTTAAATCTTCGGCGGATATATGTTTCCTTCAAGAAACATATAGCACCCCTGAAGTGGAAAATACATGGAAAAAACAATGGAAAGATGTTTTTTTTCCCATGGAACTTTTCGTAGCAGGGGTGTTATCCTTGTAAAGGAACAATTTGATTTTCAATTGCAATCAGTTAAGGTTGACTCACAAGGTCGTTATATTCTCCTTGAGGCTATGATTCAAGATTCCCCATTCCTACTGTTAAATATCTATGCGCCGAATAAATGTGCTGAGCAGTGGGGTTTTTTCAAAATAATTTCTGAGGAACTCAAGAGTTTGTCTACACCTTCTGATTTTTCAGTGGTTGTTGGAGGAGACTTCAATGTAATATTTGACCAGGATTTAGAAGGGGTGGCGGTGTTAAGAATATGAAAGCCTCAGTTAAGATTTTAGAAGATATTTGTCTAGAACAGGACTTGATAGATATTTGGCATGTTAGGCACCCCACAGAGAAACGTTTTACTTGGCGTCAAAAGACTCCAATTATTCAGAGACGATTAGATTATTGGCTGGTAAACGATGGTTTACAAGATGATGTTGTTACAGTAGATATAATACCTTCTATTAAATCACTCTGCAATAACATTGCACATTAATGGTGTAGATGACAGGGAACAGGGTCCATATTTTTGGAAATTTAATTCTGCTTTTAGTGAATGATAATGACTATCGTGACCTTCTCGACGAGAATATTAAAAATTGGCTTGAAGAATATAAAGAGGTTGATGACAAGCATGTTCTCTGGGATTTGATAAAATACAAAATTAGACAATCAATTATTAAGTATAGTAAAACAAAAGCTAGGATTAGGAAGGCAAAGGTCAGTGAGTTGGAAGAAAAATTACAGAGCTGCTCCGAGAAATGCGACAGAGACCTGTCTAAAGAAAGCATCAAGGAGCTGGAATGTTTACAGGCTGAATATGACGAACTCTATGACTATATCACTCAGGGTGCTATTCTTCGATCCCGTGCAAACTGGTATGAAAAAGGGGAAAAAAATAACAAATATTTCCTGAATTTAGAAAAATCAAATAAGAAAAAAAGTTGTGTACGGAAAATTGCCACAAGCGAAGGAACAATTTTCCAATCTTTACAACGAAGAGAACAGTGGTCATTCTTCTTGATGATCTAAAAAAGGTTCCAACCTTGACTGAAGAATTACGAGCTGTATGTGAAGGGAAGATAGAGTATAATGAATGTTTTAAAGTTTTACAATCCTTTCAAAAAAATAAAACTCCTGGAAACGATGGACTAACAATAGAGTTTTATTTGGCCTTTTGGCCTCTGATTGGAAGACTTTTAGTAGAGTGCATAAACTTTTCTTACGAGTTTGGGGGACTTTCAAATTCACAAAAACAGGCTATAATTACACTTATTGAAAAAAAAGGAAAGGATAAAAGGCTAATCAAGAATTGGAGGCCATATCGTTAATAAATGTTGATGCCAAAATTATTTCCAAAGTTCTAGCAAACTGTCTAGAAAACGTTTTGCCAAAATTAATACACCGTAATCAGAATGCGTTCGTTAAAGGCAGGTCTATTTTTGATGCAGTTAGAACAATCGATATCTTAGATTACACTAAACGAAATAGCTGGTCCTTCATGTTGCTCGCAGGTGATTTTGAGAAGGCATTCGATACACTGAATTTCCAATTTTTGCTTAGGACCCTGCATAAGTTTAAGTTTGGCCCATCTTTTATTCAGTGGATACGTGTTCTGTATAAAAACACATCCAGCTGTGTAATGAAGAATGGTTTTATGACCGCCCTATTTCCATTAGGTAGAGGAGTTAGACAGGTGACCCACTTTCCCCTTACCTCTTTATATTAGCACTCGAGATTTTAGCTATAAGAATAAGAGAGGATAGGAATATATGGGGTCTTCAAATTGGTGAGGAAACAATCAAGCTTTCTCTATTTGCAGATGACATGACATGTATTTAAAAAGATCATGATTCTTATACCGCTTTGCTTTGTATTCTCGAGTCCTTTAGAGAGTGCGTTGGTTTAAAGGTTAATGACGAAAAAACAAATCTTAGCCTTAGGGAATAATATGTTACATGAAGCAGACTTTCCAAAACACAATCTTTGTGAAATTATCAAAATTTTGGTATTTTGGTTATGACAAAAGACGAAGAGACAATCTTAATTTTAGGCAAACATTAAAAAGCATAAAGAAATCCATTAATCTATGGAAATGGAGAGGCCTCTCCCTTTTAGGGAAAATACAAATAGTCAAAACATTCGCTGTTCCTAAGCTTATGTTCAGAGCATCTGTGATACCCATTTCCAAAGAATTAATTAAGGAGGCGAATTCAATTTTTTATAGCTTTGTGTGGAATGGGAAAGATAAAGTAAAGCGCCATGCATTAATATCTGAGGTCGGAATGGGTGGACTCAAGATGCTGGACGTCGAATCTATGATCAGTGCAAAACGAGTAACATGTCGAAAGAAATTTTTGGAGGACTACTCAAGTCCTTGGAAAATAATACTTGACAAGCTTAATGTTTCACCAATCGGTGGACGCTTCGTCTTACATTGTAATTTTGACTAAATTGAGAATTAACTTACAAGTGTATTACACGAAATGCCTTAACGCGTGGTCTTCCTTAAAGGGGAAAACACCAAGTTGTTATCAGGAAATCATTAATGAGATAATTTGGAATAACAAGTTTCTATGTTCTGACAAAAAATCCATGTACAGAAGTGACATATTAAATCTAGGCATTGTTAAGACAGGGGATTTAATATCAGCAAATAACTCTTTCTCGTATGGTATTACCTCTTCTATTGGCAATCCCGAACAAGGATTTTTTATCATGAGTATGATTAATTCAATTCCTGCAGAATGGCGTTCCCCTTCTCAAAGCTTCTTTCGAGGTAAAAGTGATTGACCCCCTTCCAGACATCCCAACTATTAGGATGGAAAGTGGTAATTTGGTTCCAATTCTCGATCTCTTTCTGCAGCAAAAACAGATCCCACCCACTGCTAAACAGAAACTAACAAACAAGTATTCAAATACAGCAATTAATTGGGAGAAGGTTTATTCTTTAGCCTTTCAAACCACCTTAGAATCCAAGACTAGGGAATTTCAATACAAAATTCTAAACTGTATCATCTTTATGAACGAGAAACTTAATCGTATTGGTCTAGTTGAATCCCCAAGCTGTACTTTTTGTCAAGAAGTAGCGGAATCCGTTGAGCATTTACTTTTCTCCTGCAGAACATCCTCTGATTTTTGGAAACACGTCTTGTCCTGGCTCAGAGATAATGACTTGTATGTTGAAACAAATAATGAGTGGGACTTAATCTTTGGAAAATTTGATATTGCAAATAATTTTCTTTTAATTAATCATGTATTGTTATTGGGAAAATATTACATCTACTCTAGGAGATGTCAGAAAGGCCTACCTATGCTTAGAGGTTTTATCGCCAGGGCAAGGCGTGTATATAATATCAAGCTCCATATTGCCAGGGAGAACAATAAACTTGTTAATCATTTCCAAAAGTGGTAGAAGTTAATCAATGTACTTACGCAATAGATAACTTGATAAGTCAATGTAAAGAAGACATTTCTCTCAATTTTGACTTACTGAGCAGCATCGCATTTTTTGTTTTTCATTTATTGTCTGTATGTATTAGTGTTGTAATTAACTGTTGTAATTATTCATAGTATTTACTATTATTCTCATTTTTTAATTACTACCCGTGCAAAAATACGTCCTGCCTGGGCTGGCCTGGGCCAGCCCAGGCTGGCCTTGGCTGGCCTTGGCCGGCCTGGTCCAGTAAATGGATGAAACAATGCTTGGCCCAGCCAGGCCTTGGCTGGCCAAGGCCAGCCCAGGCCAGTCAAACTTGGGTTTATGGAGAATTCTGCTGGCCTGGGCCGGCCGTGCCTTTACTTGGCCTTTACTTGTTAAGAAAGCTTTTACTGGCCTCAGCTGGCCCTGACCGGCTTAAGTCAGTATATGCACTAAGGGAGAAGCCTGTTCCAGGTGTTCAGATTGTGGCGAGCAGCAAAGGTTATTGCGATAATGAAAGATGTTGCAGCAAGTGGGAAAGACGAGGACAGACTGGGGAGAGAGAGGGTCTCATGCAATTTCTTCACAATTTTTTATCCTTATTTAGTAAGTAGGAAGATATTCGTTGTTTACCATTTAGTAAAAAAAACCGGAAATTTTGGTTGGAATGTAAATGGAAAGCCTATTTTGGTCTTCCCCAACGGAAAAATTTCTGGGAAAATGGAATTTCTTGAAAGGTAGTCAAAAAATTCCTAAACAGAAATGTGTCAGTTCCATTTGCTCATTTCTACCATTTCCAGGCCTTTCAGCTTGGATTGCTTTGTAAACCCGACCGTTGGGAATGTTTGTGTAATGGAACATGCACACCCCAAGGAAATTTTCATTTGGTTTTTGATGCGTACCGTTTACTGCGACAGTCGACGAACTGGCCTTCCCATGTTAAATATGGTAAACAACTATTTTCTACATGGTGTGTTTTCCTTGTTTGTGTCTATCAGGTAAATGCTAATATTCTGAGAGCAAAGAGTTTCCAACAGTAAAAGCATGCACATAATTATGCCCTGTGTGTAAACATCTGCTGGAGAAGCATTTGATGGCTGAATTCAACCTCAATTTTCCATTCCAAAGTGTTAACTACATAATGCTTGATTTGTTCAGACTGAAATTTGTTTGATCTACGTAACCATGTCTTCATAAAGCGTTGATAGGGTGCCTTTGTTTGTTTCCCTTTCAGGCAAGGATGGTAGAAAAATAGATAAGTTTACTTAGAATTAGGCAAGCCGCTAGGGATACAAAAAATAAATATAACTTACTGCATTGTTTGAAAGATTCCAAGTCATAAAAGAATGTTGAGGACGGTCGTTTAAAATAATTTAGGGAAAAGAAATAAACTGGTTTTGTAGATATTTGAGCATTTATTTGCACTGTAACCTTTTTGTTCAACTCACATAAAACACTCACTAAATGTTCATAGCGCTTCCAGCAAACAATTCATCCACTGGCAAGAGTTTAGAGTTTATTGTTTTCTGCACTATTTACAAACATTTCTACATTAAATTACATTACATGGGTAGAGAAATAGGCGAGCAACTAAATTAAACAAGTGATAAAAAGCAAATGTGCGCAGTGACCAAAGTAGCTTAGGCTTTCGAGTTGGTCACTGCCACGGACAATTAATTAATTAATTAGATAGATATTTAAAGAACCAAGAAGGTAAAAATGCAATAGGCTATATAAATGATACATAGATTACATAACAGAAAAAAACATTTATTAATATTACTTAATAATAAAAAACTAACAGGATATGAGCAGACTAACACTTAAGACTAAAACAAGAAACTAAAACTAAAAGACTAAAACAAGAAACTTACACAGTTTGTTAGCTGATCCTGTTGTAAATGGTAACTCCTTGAAAAGTTCCTCTATACGCTGTTTTGCTTCCAAAGACGCAAGATTGATGAAGTGACAGAGTGAAGTTAAGAAGCAACAAGTAAAGTGATTTTTGCTCATTTTCGGATTTGACTGTTGCAGTAGTTTTTCTTTCACTTGGACCACTTTAAGTTGATAAAACCACACAAAAATGTTTCCTTACGTCTCTGAGTACTTATATAAGAACCTCTTGTTCTCTTGTTTTCCCAATAGATCGTTGTCACGTGATGTCACATCATTTCCGGTCGCCATATTTGTGTACAACCCAGGGTAATATTACCTATGCAAATGTAAGCCACATCTACAATTTCTGCTTTTAAAAATGAATACTACAGCAGCGGAAGCAAACTTGAGTGCAAATCCTGATGTCGGTATCCATCCTCCTCTTTCTGAGTACGCCAAGAAGCTAGAACCACGAGTAAGGCAGCGTTATTTGGCAAAAATTTCGGCGATTGGAATCGATCCCGTTCTCATTGAGAGTAAGAATTTTCAACCAGACTGCTTGCCTCCAGTTGAATCTACAGATCTCCTATTCTATCTGGTTTTAGAGACGAGCTTCTACACACAACAACAGTTTAAGGCTTTCCAAAGCCTGGAAGCCTACAATCAGATGGTTTCGGGATTTATAACCAGCGTGAAAGGCCACATAATCGCAAACAAATTTGTTGTGTTAGCCAAGGTGAGGCATTCGCAAAGAATGAATGACTCTTTGATCCCTATCTGGATTATAACATAAAAAGAAGGGACAATTTTATCTGCTCATTGCCTAGGTTGTAAGGCCGGGCTAGCGTTTTATTTTATGTAGAAGCGTGGACGAAGATAAATGGAAAACTTGCTTGCACGCAAGTTAAATGCTCAGGCTTCTTCCCTCATTCGTAGACCATGTGGGGTACGCAAGGGCCGGGATATAAACTTTACATCGGCTAAGAAAATGAAAGCTGACTTAGATTCCAAAATATCTAAACTTCATTCTGGAGTTCTGAATCCCGATCCACCGGAGGCTGATTTTACAATCAATGCTAGTACGGCAAAGAAAATTCCAGCGCCCACAGAGGCAGAAATGAACGCCTTCTACGAGCAACTTAGCAAGTGCAATGACAGCAAACCCATTGCGCTTAGCCTAATTCCTCAATTTGTTGAAAGTTATGTCCTTCAAAGTCGCACAATCCTGACCATCAATGATCTTTTCGATAAAAAGTATCTCGATTTAAGCTTTCCGGAACTGTTAAAGGTTTGCAATGATGTAAAAGTTGAACTCTCCAAGGACCAGATTAAAGCAGTGGAGAGAGACACAATAAGCCAAGCAAAGGGGAACAACTTTTTTAAACACAGATCTGGCAGAATTGGCGCCTCTCAGAGCAAAGCAGCATGCCAAACACATCCTGCCATGGCCTCTCAGTCCCTTATTCTGTCAATTTGTTATCCTGAACTAAACAAACTAAACACAGAAGCAGTCCGTCATGGCTGTAAACATGAACAGGATGCAATAAATGCACATGAAAATGCAATGAAAAAGGAGCATGTAAACTTTAAAGTAGTCAAATGTGGGCTGATTCTAAATGAAGAGTACCCCTGGTTACATGCTTCTCCTGATTTCCTGTGTTCGTGTGACTGCTGCGGTGAAGGGTGTGGTGAGAGAGTTTGAGAGTTATGTCTTGAAACCATCTTCCTGTCTGGAAAAGGACAGTTCTGGTAACTTCAGCCTAAAGAAAACTCATCAGTATTTTTACCAGTGCCAGCAAAAAATCTTCACTGGGAGGAAACTCTACTGTGACTTTGTAGTCTCTGCATTTGATCATGATGGGAGAACAAAGCAGGTGCGACAGAGAATTTCCCCTGATGAAGATCACTGGAAAGTTGTGGTACCAAAACTAACCAATTTTTGGAGGAAATGCATTTTACCCGAAGTACTTGGAAGGTGGTACACAAGGTGTCACGATGAGGAACAAACAGTAATTGACTCAGTTTGTTATTGCAGAGCAGCAACAACTGAGCCGACTATAAGCTGCTGCAACCCAAAATGTCAAATTGGCCAGTTTCATCCCTCATGCTTAGGCATCAACAGTATTCCCAAATCGTGGTATTGCCCAAACTGTAGAACCGATCCAGAGTTTAAGAAGGCAAGAGGACAGAAAATTACAGCTCAAGCAGATGCTCTAAAATTGGATTCTGTTTTTTTGTGCAAACAGAAAGCAAACACAACCGACAAGCTTGTAGAGTGCCACAACTCCAGTTGCGAAACTGGCAAATGTTTTCATTTGGAATGTATCAACCTAAAACGCATGCCAAGTAACAGCAAAACAACATGGCTGTGCCCAGTTTGCAAAGGAAGCAATTTCAAACAAGGAAAATTTTCCTTAACTTCCTCAGGTGATGT
The DNA here is from genome assembly GCA_016490735.1 of Pachyseris speciosa. Lineage (NCBI taxonomy): Eukaryota > Metazoa > Cnidaria > Anthozoa > Scleractinia > Pachyseridae > Pachyseris > Pachyseris speciosa. The sequence continues at coordinate 444,010 of JAEMWC010000078.1, forward strand.
GACTTTCATCAAAACAGTAAGAAATGCAACATCAAGAAACAAGCACATGTCACTTGGAAGTCTCATTGAAGCTGATTTTGACCTCATCGCATCACCCACTGGATTGCTAGACTGCACAATAATCTTTGAAGCACAGCTACTGTTGGAAAAGGTTAATCCAAATATTGAAGGGTTTCAGAGACCCAACACTTGGTCCGGTCAGACAGTTTGACACCACGACATCAGAGTCAATTCAACTACTGCATGTAGGCGATAATCACTGGGTGTGCTTGACCTCAATTGGATGCCCCCAGGTGAAATGAAGTTACTGGACAGTCTCATGAAACCAGTGATAACTCAAAAGTTACAGGAACTTGCTCAGAATTTGTATGGTCCAAATTTAAACAGAATTACAAACATGCCAGTTCAGCAACAAAGCAATGGCAGTGACTGTGGTGTATTCGCAACTGCATTTGCAACATGTCTTGTGTATGGGCAAAATCCTTGCAACGTGACTTTTGATGTTCCTAAAATGCGACCACATTTGATCCAGTGTCTCAAAAATGGTTGCATGAACCTCTTCCCTACCACTTGAATTTCTTTTTCAGTAACAAATATTCTTTCAAGAGGAACATTATTATTTATCCAATTAATTGATTTTTTTGTACAACATGCTGTATTCCAGGGCACAAAATAATTATTGGTCCTGGACATCTTTTGAAATGACAGTCCATACATGCACTGGCAACCAAGTATGAAAGTAATGTCAATGTGTAACACAGGAAACACCCATACTCCAACAATGTAACATTCACAAGTAGTTGTTTCATCAGTCATCTAGGTTAGTGTAGTCCTGAATAGGACTCATGTCAATATAGTAAGTGATGTTTCAACAACTCTTGTGAAAGTCCTTATTTACTGTGATGATAAGTAAACTTTGACACGTCATTGAAATGTTAGTCACTATCTATGGACTACTCAGGATTACACTAACATGGATGATCTAACACCTATTTATGACATGACGTTCAAACCATTTACAATGTAACATTCATTGACTCAACCCTGCACCTTGGAATTCCAAGTCACTTAAACCACACCTTCCATAATCATCTAGCTTTGGAGCTCACCACTCACCTCCAGTAATTATTTTTTTTCTGGGGTTGGGGGTGCAGGAGGGGTACCAATTTTTAATAAATTTTTATTCAACTGAGAGGTGATTGAAGTGTTACTTTTCCTCAGTAATACATTTTTACAAGTAAAGTATTCAGTCAAGAGGTACAATGCCTGGACATAAATTAATTAGTGCAGCACATACAGTGATAATTCTGTCAATCATAGGAACTGATTCAGTTTCGGGTCCATCTGACTTGCATGTTAAGAAGTCAATTGGTAAGATTCCAGACAAAATACTGAACTTCCTGCGAAGTAGACCAATTACTCTCTCAACGTGAATTCGTAGATTAGCAATCCCTCTTGTTTTCTTGACATCAACTGGATCAAGCTGATCCCTTCCTTTGGTAAAGGCAGGAATGGCCAGTTGGGCTTGCTGAAACATGACGCTTTCCTGGATTGTGAAGCCACGATCTGCCAAAATAAGATCTCCAGGCAAGAGCTTTTTCAATATGCCACAATTTTCAGTGAGAAATTTGTCCGATGTTCTCTCTCCCCATGCTTTTGAAGCAAAGGAAATAGTTCCTTGAGGAGTGATTCCGATTAACACTTTGACAGTATTGTGATGTTTCTAAGAAGAGAATGTCTGCGCCCTGGCCAGAAGATTGGATGGCCTGCAAATAAAAATTTCAAAACAGTCGATAATTACAGTTGTCTTCTTACCAAATGCAAACTGGAAGCACTGTGGCATTGTTTGCCACAGGTCTTACCGCTCAGGCCACTTAATGAGTGGGGCCAGTCTGACATCCAAAGCAACCATCCATGCAGTAAATACCCTTGAAACGGTCGGCAGTGACACATTGAAACGGTAAGATAAATCTTTTAAAGGTACATCAAGTTTCAGCTTCATCAGTGTCAAAATAAACTCTTGAAATGTTGTCAAATATTGTGATTTGCGGGTTACGTATAAAGAAACTTGCAGGAACACGGTGTTCAGTATTTGGAATGAAGGAAGTCCTGTGTAAAACTTTACTTTCTCATAGTCCTTCTCAAATTCACATTGATGAAAAGGAGGTTTCATGTTAGATGGGCTGACTAGGTTGTCATACTCTTCCGATTGTGTGCCGACATCAACAAACATTCTTGAGTCAGTTTGTGTTCCTTTCTCTGTGGGCTTCTCTAAACTTTCTGCTTCGCTAACTTCCAAGTTTAAATCTAAAATTTGCTGTCCTGATTCGTTAGCTTTGAGAAACTTCTTCTCCCTCTCAGAGTCTAGTTCTTTCACCCATTTAGCAAACGCCAGCTTCTTTACCAATTCGCGTTCCCTCGCCCTCTCACTTCTTTTTGCTGCTTGTTCTTGATCCGTATGGCCAGTCTTGTTATTATGTCCTAAATTTAGAGTTGGGACCCAGTCAATGTTGAATTTATCGCATGATTTTGCGGTCTTTCCAGAAACAAAGTGTTTCTCGCACACGCGATCGTTTTCCAAAATGGTATCGGTCAGATCCTCTCTGCTAATAGCAGAAATCCAGCACGATCTTCTTTCTTGTGACAATTCTCTGGCTTCTTTTCCTTGATTTTCAACAATCGAAGGTACTTTGGCAAAATATAATCCTTTATCCCTTCCACTTCTATTTCCACAGCCAACAATCAAGCACAAAACCATCTTTCAAAGGACGCAGTCGATTTGTTTGTACACAAATATGGCAGCGTAGCAACAGTTGTCAAGGTTTTGGTCACGTGAGTGAAAACGATCTATTAATCCATCGCCATGTTGAATTTGAAAAAGCAAGTTCCCAGGAAGGCCGTGAGGCCATTAAAGCATGCGCAACTCGACATGAACGTCACATGGCGTGTGTAAACAATGCGAAAGTGTGATTTTACCTTCTGCCGCGTGGGTTTGGACAGATAGAGGAGTTTTACGGACTCGGCTGCATTATACTGGTAAAAGGTTCAATTCCCCAGGATCTTATGACTAAAACACATCAGTTGAAGTGAAGAAAACGGACAGACATATAGCTCAAAATGTCCCAGGCTGTCTAGAGAGAAAGGTTAGACGTTGAAATGCATTGTTTGGATCACAGATAACTTGACTCAACATCGCTTGTCAGAAGTTCGAATTTTTCATTTCCGATTCTTTATCTTCTGTTTTGTATCTTTGCCTCATTGTTCTTTAGTTCTGAACGGCTAAAGTTCTAAGCATATGTTCATTTGCGTGTGATTTGAAGGACTAGAAGTCATAATTCCTGAATCGGTTGTTCATCACTTTCAAACTCGAAGGCATCGTTTGATTTCTTTAAATCAGATCTTTCGATTGCAACAAGTTTCTGTCAATTTAGTTAAATTATATCGACTGATCATTTAAGCATCACTGACATTAATAATAAACTTTGCGTTAGACAGCCACCGCCTTTTTGGTCCTTCCTGTCCAGCCTGGCTACTTTGTATCCAGTAATCATGACTTCCTCCGTGGGTATTTCATCGTCCAGATGTGTTTCTGTAATAGCAAGGATGTCAAGTTTGCTTTCTGGTAACATTAGTTTAATCTCACTGGTTTTCCTAATCAGGCTTCTAACGTTAAGGTGAGCAATCTTTAGGCCGTGACCTTTGAGTTTAGTGTAGAGGTCACTATAGGGGCTTGGGATGTTTCGATCCGTTCCATGAGTGTTGGTGTTTACTGGATTATCTAATAGTTCCTCTTGTGCATCTTCATCAGTTGAAATTGACGCTTCGGCGAAAGGTAGTACAGATAAGACATGGCGGGCAAATCCAGTTAAAATGATCCTTTTGCTGAAAAGGTTTGTATTGGCTCGGTTTCACTTGACCGCATTTCATGTGGCACCAAAGTTCACACTGATCACAGGTCAGGGCTCTGTGATTTCTAGCGATGATCTTTGAGCAAACAGGACACCTTGGGGAGTTGGTTGTTGGTCCTGGATTAACTGGAACATCGCCACTTTTAAGGAGACGAGCTTGGTGAAAAGAACTGACCGAGCTAGTATAGTACTGAATCCTGGAGGCGTAATATTTCCTTCCATGTGGAGTAGAAGCAAGATGGCGGATCGGCCTCGCAAGCTGTTGAAGTTGATACATCGGCAAAATCTTTTCTCTGATGAAGTTAAGTGGAGCATAACCACATAATGAAGCTTCAGGCAAACATTTCCAGCAAATTTTTCGTTCCAGAAGAGGTTGTAGTTCAAGAGAATACAGCAAAACTACGGAGGTAAGAAAATACCAACCGGCCGCCATAGTGACCGCTGACCGATCTTCTTGCTACACAGACGTTTACATAGCTATGAATCTTTCTTAATCATTGAATATATTGATTCTTCTTGTGTCAAAATATAACAAGTTTTAAAATATCTACTCATTTGTGAGCGAACTGAGCCCTGATTAACTAGCCAATCAGAAGTAACTGTTCCCACTAAAAGCTCCAAGCAAACAAATCTACCTATCCATATCTCTGTAACATTTTAACCTATACCAGGCTTGTCGGAAAGTTGACAGAAATACTGAACAACGATGTCTTGTCTGTTCTTGAGTGGGATTCTCAGTGGCACAGCTCCTCAACTTCCGTCACACCACTCACGCAGTGGAACAAGGATATAAACTGACCACAAAACGTCTTTGAAATTTTCCAGAGTTGAAACAGAAGTAGATTTGATTTGGGCGCCTGTTGTGGGTGTTTCAAAACCCCACAAATTTATTGGCGATGACTATCTGTTGAACTCATCATGCCAGGTTAGGCATAGGTTTGTCGAAGGACGAGTAATTTTTGCTCTACCCCTTAAGTTGTTTCAGGGTCACTGTAAGGAGCTAAGGAAAGTGCCCACACTGGAAGAAAGGAATAAATTTATTCCAATCCATGCAGAGATTTGAACTTTCAAGACAGCTCTTCCCTGTAGGCTTAGGTAAGTAACCAGTTGTTTGATGTCCTACCAAACAGAAACTGCCTCGAATGAATCTTTAGTATTTTCTTCATTGTGATGACACGATAAATCATTTGTGACCTCACACGGGAAAACGCACACTAACAGCTTTCCGTTAAAATAGGTAAAATGCATGGCTGAGAAACAGGTCTCAAATGGATATCAAAAGCGTTAAAACAATTTCCTAGGTCGTTTTAATGGCCAAGCACAAATTTTAAACGACAAGGCTAAAGCATTTTAACGGCCAAGAAAAATTTTCAAACATGAACAAAATGTTAATTAAAAGTATGGGTAAAAATTGTTTAAACAGCCGGTCATGCAAAACATTCCAACAGATGGGCAGGATGGTTTTAACGGCCGGTCATGCAAAATGGATAATTATGGAACATTTTAACGGCTAGTGAAGAAACAGAAAATAATTTCTGAATGTAGCCTGTATAACGGGCATTTATTTAGCTGAGCATGAAGCACAAGACATCAAACACGAAGCGCGAGACATGAACAGGGAGCTCGAGGCGAGAGAGAAATAACGGGGGTGCTTACCATAAAGACTCCTGTAAAGCATGAATAGCCACAGTAAACAGGTAACAATGTTATTTGTTTTGACTGTCGATCTAATCAGCCAATTACCACTTCGATGAACGTGTTGTCGATCGTGGTGACTACTTGACTGTCTGCTCTTGATTTATATCAATCCAAAAATGGCGGTGAATTTTGATCAAGCTGAGAATGACGAAATAGTATTGAAAGTCAAGAAATTTGTGAGAGATGGCGTCTAAGGTGGCCAATGTTCCCAACAATTTTCACTGGAAGCTGTGCTGGTGAATGCAAACAACTGCCTCGAACTTTCCCATACAGAGCTTGATTTAGTCGTATTGGCAAACATTCAAGCCTTCACTGGCTTCGAAGTTATTGGCGAGATAACAAAGAGAAGTCCAAGCCTTCACTGGCTTCGAAGTTATTGGCAAGATAACAGAGAAGTCCATGGTGTAATTTGCTGTTTCAATCCCTTCCTATTTGCAAGGAAATGTTCCTAAATTTCTACGCAATGAGTTACTTGCGGTTTTGTCGACTAAAGGAACATTATGAAAATCATGAAATTTCACGACGAGTCCGTGGAAATAGCAAGAGATTTCCTAGAAACACACTTCCACATGCCGTCGTCGAAGATGTCAATGCGTTTTTTAGCAATTACATTGAAGAAAATGCTGTGCTACTTCCCGGAGGGATTCCTGGTTTTAAGAACGACAACATCAAACTTCTTTCTTCCAGTGAAACAAAAATGAGCGTGTGGCATTCTTTCAAAACAGCATGCGAAGCAGCAGAAAAACAAGCCGTCAGCTATTCTAAATTCATTGAACTGTGGGAACAATTTCATCCTACTGTTGTAGTAGCTAAGCCTATGACTGATCTGTGTTTTACATGTCAGCAACACACATGTTAAATGGGGGTTCTGGCGCAGCTACACACTACCAAACACATAGCAAACAAAGCCTCTTCGCTTGCTCCTCGGCTTTGCTCGCTTGCTCCTCGGCTTTGTTTGCTATGTGTTTGTCTGTGTTTCGCTGCGGCCAGAACCCCCATTTAACATGTGTGTATGCACAACCGGTTTAACTGGTTTGAACCAGTTATGCCCAAAGCAATGAAATTTGCACCACCACGTCACACCTATTGAAGAAAAATGCACCAATTATATAATGGCCGCACAGCTATTTGGTGATGACATACTTGCCGAGTTTTACGGATATGACGAGGCTGCGGGGGTAAACCCGGAGGTGGGGGGAAACCCCGGGGCGCCCACCCAAGTTATGGCTTGCAATAAAGAGTCAAAAATTACTTTATTTGATGATTTATTTTCTTCAACTCCTGTTAGTTACATTGAAAATGATTGCAAAGAAACGAATTTTTCCTCTTTAGCTGAATATAATGAATGTAATGAATTTATGAACAATGAAAATAACTACTGGGAAGACGACGATGATTTTGAAACAGAAGAAGAGCACAAAAAGAGGGAAGAAAAGGAGCTGGAAGAAGCCCGCGAAGAATTGGAATATATAAACAATATGTGCGAATGTTGTTTTCTTCCAAAAGAGTTCTGTTCTTCCGCTGATAATGATGATTTTATACTTCCACCAGAGATAGCAAACAATCACTTGCTTAGTGAAAACATCTTGAAAAATGTAATAAAACAAAAAATAGAAGAATGGGAAGAAATGGGATGGGGTCAGGTTAATGAAGTTATCTCTAGTGCCCCCGTTTGTTACAGAAAAAAACCGAATCACAAGATTAGTATATTCAAAATATTTACCCTGCTCTTACAATGGTCTTTGTGATTTATGCCCCAAACAAGGCGACAAAAAACACCATATTGAACCGCCTTGGTTTTGCCCCAAAGACTATGAAGAAGAATTTTTGAAACGTTGTTGAGAGACATCAAAACAAACGTTGTTGGGGGTTTCCCTTTTGAATGACTCAACGAATTACATAATAACTTTTTGGAGCTAAAAAAAGGCTTTTGTTTCAATGCACATTCCTTTGGGCTTAACTTTTTTCAAGCCCAAAGGAATGTTTAAGCCTTCAGGAATGTAAACAATTATGCCGCCATCATTGCTTTTTTTTCTGCATCTTTCATCGCTTCAACAAATTCAAAGGTTAATTGTCTGAGCTCCCTTTGCCAAATAGGCGTTGAAAGCTCAATGAAAAAACAGCTAATAGCATGGAACAGAGCAATCATTCTGCCCTATAATATTTACATTAGACGTTTGTTTAATTTGGGGTTTTCAAGAAACTTATATGGAATTTTACGTTTTTTCCTTCAAACTTTAGTTCAAAGCTACGCTCTCTGCAAGATTTTTTTTTCAACTTTTCGTAAACCTCTTCGTAAACCTCTTCTCTTATTGTTTTAAGGTCTGGTGGCGCCGGCACTGTCGCTGGCTGTTTTTTTGCGAATTTTGCACGCAAAGCCCCTTTCATTTGGTTATAGCTTTTAATTTCACCCATTGCATGTTTGAACTCGATATCCGTGACCCGATTATCATCGAGTGCCTTTGAAACAAAAGCATTTATTGTGTCATGCTTTGCAATGGCCAAAGTACTCTCTGTTGTGTTTGTTAACTTTCCTTTCAAGCCGTTTGTTTACACTAATCAAAACGGTGGAAACCGCTCCGCAAACACCCCCACAACACCGAGAGGAACACTGACCACAATTCCAACACCAGTCAGTACAGAGGCGACAGCCCTGGAAGACAGAGCCGTCGTTGCGACACCAAGACCGGCAACAGCATAGCTGCAGGGTTTTTGTGCCTTTTTGTTTTTTTTTTAGCACAACTCTGTAGTGTTCCGCCTCATCAGAAATCTGTTTTTCAATTTTGCTGAGCTCAGTCAGCCGGAAAGTTTCAGCATTGGGAAGAACTGGATATAGCGGTGTATACTGCTGTTCTGCGACACTTTCTGGTGGAGCAGATGCTTCGGGGGTAAATGGCATCACATCCTCATTCGGCATGGTATAATCAACCAAATTTTTTTATTTAAATTAACATCAACTCAAAGTAAAGCTTTTGTCTGCGGAAATCAAACAGTTCTCCATTTTCATCTTTGACCGAAAGCGTCACGCTGTTCACAAGTTCACTCGTTGAAGCGGCGCGAAGATATGACAACTCATCTGTTTGATAGTTGACATTTTCGTAAGCTTTTCCTTTTATTCCAACTTGTGCAAGAAGGTTTGATTTTTTACCATTTAACAAATTTCTGTTTGTGTCAACCAAATCGCAATGGACAAAATACCTAGTTGGTGTTTTTAGCTGTTTGACAAATGTTATAAACAACAATTTTTTGTCTATACCAAGAAACTCGGCAAGGTTTTCATCAAGTTCTATATTGCTGTTGTTTTCATTATAAATAACCATAGCTCCAGCAGGTGAATTTATTTCGGTATTTAACGGTTCAGAGTATTGTTTGAAATGACTTTTAATTTCTTTTGCTATTTTTTCAAGTGTATAATGCCCTTTTAACATGGTAATTTTTTCTCGGAATTATTATGAACAAATGTAATTTTCCCATTTTGTTTTAAATTGTGCCACGAATTGCAAAGCGTGCAAGCCGCACATAATAAACAAGCTGCACATAATCAGCACAACAAGCCGCACATAATCAGCTTTCGGAACCCGCTCGTCGAAATAGACGGTGCAGGGGTTGTCAGTTGTGGAAATGGTGATCACAACCATTGTATTTTAAGGAAAGATAAATATCTAATTGAAAATATCACCCTTTCATAAGATGGCAAATTTTTGGCAGTGGGTGCAATCGCCAGAGGCCCGCCAAATTGCAAAAAGTGCAAAAGACAAGGCTTGGGCAGATTTTTTGTCGAAATTCCCCAACGCTGACAAGAGCAGATTTACAGCGGAAATCCACTTTACCGAAGACCACAAGGCAAAAGCAGAAATTTTGTACAAAGCAGGGCTCGACTATCAGAAAAGGGTTTTTGGTTCAGACAGCAAGTATTGGCCTCAGGCAATGATAAAGGCACTGGGTATGCAACCAAGCGGGGGTTTCCCATCACAGCTTTCTGCCTTTTTGGGGTGCCCCCTGCAGACAATCCCAGCTGTTGATTTTACAGAAAAAATTCAATCTCAGATCGGTGAAAAGCTGAACGGTTTGCAAAAAATTTACGTCACACCCACAGACTTTTTCACAACACAGTACAGAAACATTTTTAAAGACACAAAGATAACATTCAACACATCCAAAGTTGCAAGGAAATGGCTCGGCGGCCCACACATGAGGTTTTGGCCTCAACAGCTGAACTTTGCATGCGTGCGACAGCATGCTGCGGCATTTCAAGAGAGATTTTGACAGGTGACGTTTTGGGGAATGCCCCAGGAGCCGAGCAGCTCCGCTCATTTTACCTCTGTCACGTTTATTTCACAACAAGGCGAATTCTTTTTGAGATGGGAGGAATTCAAAGCATAAGCTCTCTGCCAGACGGCCCCAATTTTAAACAAAAGGACAACAAATATGACAAGGCTTCTTTCCGAAGTATTTGCGCAGAATTCGGTGTCAATCCAAGTTCGGACTTTCGTTTCACACACGGAGAAAACCATGGCCTCGGATACATATTCATACAGTATGATGACAGCGACTTTGCACAAAAACTTTGGCAGTATCCCACAGATCTGTCAAACCCATCGAATCAAAGGTTTGCAGATGAGGGGGGCACAGATGATGCTGGCAACAAGCTCCATTTTGTCAGAAACGACCAGGGTGCAGACAAACAGTTTGAGTACTTTGTACCGGATGCTGCGCACGGGCTAACTCAGGCCGGCATGGCCTGCCTGAATCAGTCAATAGAAGCGTTTGTTTAGTGCATTCTTGGCTCTCAGGTCAATGTAAGAAGGAGCATTCTTGGAAACGGAGGTTGAGCCAAGGAGGTGCAAAGAGAGTTTCTTATTCTCATGGAGGACGCCATCCACACACCAGACATTTCTAAGAGCGTTCAGCACTACCAGCTAGCTGTGGATGAAGCAAAGGTTCGTTTAAATCTGGCAGTAGCTCCAGGGTGCTGGCTGATGCCGTCTAACATGGTTCTGAACTCAGGAAGCGTAGTGGGCTACAACAACAAGCTCAAGCAGGCGATGCCGGGGATGAAACATGGGGTAAACAACGATGTTAATCAGGGCACAAAAAAAGCGGCCCTTCGCCTGATGGCAGGCGGGCCTTCAAAGATTAACCCGCCAAACAGGCATCCGTCAAACCCAATTCACAAAGCCGCTATGAAAGCCCAAAACCCAACAAAAAAATTGCCACCACCACCAATCTTAGCTGAAACACCCGAATCTTCGGAGGAAGAACCAACCCCACCAGCTGACTCCGGAAAAGACACCCACAACATAAACAAAATAGTCATAGCGGTAGGAACCATTGTGCTTGCTGGGGTCGTGATCTTTTCAATGAGGTGCCGCAAAACTAGTGATTCTTCTTAACATACCTCTCCACCAGAAAAGCTACGACCGCCAGAATCAAAAGCCAGGTGTGCTCGGCCAGAAAACTGATGGCCTCGCCGGCTGTTTTGAAAAGGAAAGAAACAATCGAGCCGATAAGGCCGGGCCTGATTTCTTTTAGCCCGTTTCCCAAACCTTTTCCTAGAGTTTTCAAAGAGTTGGTGATGGCGCCAACCACAGCACCAATTGTTACACCAGCCACAAGAACAATAGCTGTGATGGTAACGCCGTATTTTTTGAAAATAGCTTTAACCCTCTCACGCAGCGGAAGCACTTCTTCTCTTTCCGCAATCTCTGTTTGCAAGCGCACGAGCTCCTCTGCTCTTTCGGCAACCCTGTCTTCCGTGGCCTGTCTGTCAGAAGGGGAGGTGCCGGGATCGTCGATCATTTGCTGGTCCTGTTCATTTTGGCGTTGAATTTCAGCTTCTTGTTCTTTAAGTTCATCAAGGGCTTTTGTATCATTAAGATCTCTCTCTAGAGCATTTCTTCTTGTTTCTTTATCTTCAAGGCCTGCCCTAATTCGGGCAACATTGGCCTTTTCTTGCGCTAATTTCTTTTCCTGCTGTTTTTTCTGTTTTCCCAAAGCAGCCACCTCTTTTTTCGCGTTTTCATAATCTTTACGATAGTTTCTGGCCCATTGTTGCAGCTCACGCAATTCAGATTCATTATCGCTGTTTGAGTCACCAAATTGATCAATTTTTACTTGAGTTTGTTCTAATCTTATTTGAAGATTTTTTGCTTCTTGTGCCCATTTATCTTTTTGTGCATCCAACCGCTCAGCTTCTTTAAGTTGTTTTTCTGCATCTCTAAGGCTCTGCTGGGTTTGTCTTATTTCTTCATTCTCGTCAGGAATCAGAGATTCGGCTGGGGGCCCGAGGCTTGTTTTTTTCATGTCAGTAAATTTTTTGAGAAGACTGCTGCCATCCTTTTTGAAAATTTCAGTTTCACCGCCTTTCACCAAGCGACACAATTGTTGTCTCATTGCCGGGTTTTTTACTGAAAGCAATAACCAATTTACTAAAATTCACTCGGGGGAATTTCTTTTTTATAAAATCCTTTGCTCTTTCAATCAGAGCGGGTTTGTCATCTTGATGAATAAAATCCCTGAGTAAAGGAAAGCCGTCGCTGCCAAAAGAGGTTTCATCATAGGAAGTCTCCGAAGCCCACTCGTTTCATGCAAATGAGTCCTCATCCCAATTTCTTCACCCCCATGATATGGTGTTGATGTGTACTCCGGATGGTAAAAAGGCCTAGTCGTGTCAACCTCATTATCGTCGTCATTGTCTTTCTCATCCAATAAAGGGTCGTAATAAGGATCTTCGGGTACACCACCTTCTGCCATTGCGTAATATATTAATTTTTAAAATTTCCAATTGAATTTTTCTCTCCAGATTATATCATGGCCACGGTGGATGAAAAACTTCTTCCCACACACAAAGAAAAAATGCTAGGCGCAATGAAAGCTGAGCGCAAAATTAACCGAATAAGATTTGACAAAGTGATGCCAACCCTGGAGAGACTCTTTATGTTTCAGTCCCCAAACTCAATGAAAACAAGGTTCTCGTCCCAGGCTCTCTTTCCCTGCTGTTTAACATTGATTTAACTGGCGGCCACGCCAACAACCATCTCGTGCGCTGGTTGACAAGCTGGTAATTAAATACGGTAGCACCATTCTGCAGGACACGGCCAGCCACGATATTTTCAAAATTTGGGAGGACCTTTTCTTTCCCAAGAGGAACGGGACAACATGGTGCTTGAGGGAATCCAGATCGACAATCTTAACAAGATTCGGTCAGATGCTGGCGACAAGCCAACCTCGGGTGTCACTGCTGAGACCAAGCTGGAAACCATTTACGAGAACAAATACCGCATCTGACTTGACCACCAAATCTTGACTGACCACAGAGTCTTTTACCCCCAAGCTCTTTACAATGACCTTTTGTTTGAACTTACCCTGGCAAGTGCTGATAATGTCGTAAAAGGCTCAGACACCACAAAACTGAAATACAAGCTGACAAATATCCAGATCGAGTATGAAATGATTCGAAGTGAAATTTTGGCCAAAGAAGCGGAAAGTCTTTATAACTCCGGTAAAGAGTTCGCGTATGACTATGTGCACAGGAAAAGGTTGTTTCATTTGCAAAAGGAACTGCAAGACGTTTAAACCTGTGCACCAACCCACAAAGAAGGTCTTTGAAAGGAATTCTTGTGCGTTTCATCGAACCTTACACCGCGGGCACCAGGGATTCGGAAAAGTTTTTCAACCCCAACATCAAAAAAGTAAGCGTCACTGTTAACGGCGCGCCCAACAAGCTATACAACAACGACCTCGACAATAAGGACATTTGGGAGGAAGCCAGCCGATTTTTCATGAAAAAACAAACAAAACGCAACACATGACTTTGAAAAAGTTTTACACAGGTGACCGCTTCAGGCTGTTGATTGACTTGAGGTCAATGGCAGCCAATGAAATGCACGGAAGCGGGGTTAGACTTGTCAACACAAAAGACGGGGTACTGCTTGAGATCGAGCGGACCGCCAGCGGCTCTGGAAACGTCAACTGCCATATTTTCACAATCAGCGACGCGCAGTTTAACGTAATGGACAGGCAATTGCAATCTGTTCAGTTATAATAGCCGGCATGAATCCAGATAACATTCCATTCAACGCTCTCATAGTGGGGCCGACAAACTGTGGCAAAACAAAGTTTGTGGTTGACCAGCTCAGGTGCCCTTTCTGTAAAAAATTCGACTACATTGTTCTTATCTGCCCAACGTTTGCCCACAACAAGACCCTTTTTCGATTTGGGGAAAACGACCCTCGGGTGTATGTAGTTATTTGCGAGCAGCACGAGGTGGAAGCTTGGTTGAAAATCGTTACTTTTGCTTTTGAGGGAACCAACACTCTCATAATACTTGATGACTGCGCCGCCTCAAAAGAGGTAAAAAAACGCACGGGCCAGCTGGTGCATCTCGCCTTTTCAGCGAGGCACATCAGCATCAGCGTGTGGGTGCTGACACAGAAGTACACTAGCATCACCGCGTCTTTTCGAGAAAACATCGCGGTGGTCGTTCTTTTTTACAACCCCTCGGCCAAGACCATGAAATCAATATTTGAGGACTATGCAGGCGACCTGCCCCCAGAGGAGTACAAAAACATGATATCAAAACTGAAAGAGCAAAAGTTTTCTTACCTTGTGTTCTCGCTGCGGCATCCTTTCGGTGTGCAGTTACACGGAGGCGAATTAAAAAAAGAAGCTGAAGTATAGATGGCTGAAGAGCAGCAAGCAATGACAGAAGTTTTCGAACATGCTGGAAGCAGAAGCAAGTGGCGCGCCAGCCGGTAGTGCCCTGACTTTAGTATCGCCTTGCCCCGATATCTCTGCTCTACGCGAGCAGCTGGCCATTCTGGTGACAACAGGGAAGTGCAAGGAGGCTATCGGCGTACAAATGACGCAAGATCAGGTTAAGCGCCTAACCAACAAAGATGTTGAAAAGTACTAAAAGGTACGAATCTTATGTGGGCTCAAAAAACAACCGAAAGTTTGATTGACAGGTTTATTTTTCTTGTGACCAAAGCTGCTGGGTCGGTTGTCAAAATCAAAGACATTGAGGCTTACCGGAAAGAAATAAAAGAAGACTACATAATCACAAAAGAGGTTTCCTGTTTGACAGGCAGCCTTGCTTTGAAATTTGGCAGGTGGCTTGCTTTGGCCAACTCAGCGTTAATAACAGCAAAACACATTGATTTTACCAGCACAGAGAATGAGCCAACGGTTGATGAACAAATTCCTGACCAGCTGGAATAACGAAAAACCCCCGCCGTTATTCCATGGGTTAAAAACACACAAAAAATCACCCTGAGATGGTGTTGGGTTGTTGGGTAGAGCTATATTCGAGCTTAGGCTTGTCAGAAGTGCCGGTTCAACCTCAAGCCGGAGGGTGAAAAAAAAAAAAACAATTAAATACTTGGCCCCAAGAGGGTCTGATAGGGCCAGAGCGGAGTGGAGGTGGGAACAAAAAGGATAGTGCTCTGGTGGTGTGGAGGTGGGAATTCAAAAAACAAAAAAAAACCTCTCATGAGGGACGGGTGGTAATTCAAATTCCAAATTAAGTCCCTCATGAGAGGTTCTGGTGGCCACCAGTTTTGCTATTTTTTTCTGCATCACCTCTCTTTGCCAAACAGGCGTTGAAAGCTCTATGAAACAAGCATTTATTTGATAAAAATATATAGATTTTCATAAAATGGTTAACTATAGAATGAGTATGATTTTATGGTGTTATAGGGTTAATTCCATCGAGTGGTGAATAGTATAGTACTTGGGGGTTCCCTGTTTTTCCGAGAATGTCATGCTTGGTGATTTTTCCGAGAAAGTCACGCATTTTAAAAAATATATAGATTGCCAAAAATACGAGATCATAATATGATATCATCGAATTGTATCATCGACTTCCTGTTTTTCCAAGAATTTACACTTGGTGGTTTTTCCGAGAATGTCATGCATTTTAAAAATATATAGATTCAAAAATATGAGACCAAAAACATAGCCGAAAATATGAAATCATCAAATGGTATCATCATATTAAAAAATGCGCTGGTACCCCCAAGTACTATACTACTGCACTGGAAGTGGAGGGGAAGGTCCATATTGTATAAACTAAACCATTAAATTAATACCCATATGAAAATATACCTCATGCATGAAAAATTATTTTTAGTATACTGGAAAAGTTAACAACACATCTATTTCTCATTATATGTTTAGCCAACAGATTTGCAACTATCCTATGTACTACGGCATAACTCAGTAGAACTCTTTTTCCTCCAAGGGTGTTATCGTGCATGATATCTATCAACAAGGAATTCCATTGTAGTGCTTACATAAATATAACTTGAACAAGAGGTCTTGGAGAGCAGCAGTCATGAAAATCACTCTAAGGGAAGGACATGTTTTCTAATGTGCAAAACCTATTTTAACAGCTTGTCATCTCCAATTACAAAGATTATGCTGTATTTATAATAAAAGCCTACAATGTTGATGTATTAAAATGGGGCAGTGTAGTTCGGAGTAATGTTGTCACAATGGCAATTATGTAGAGAAACTTAAGTTGATTCATCTCGGAGAAGGCCAAGGGGATACTCCCAGGTGGCCTATTTTGATGAGTCATGGGATGGGGATGGTTTTTGTGAATAAAAAATGTCTAAGTAAGGTAACAATTTGCCATCAGGTTTGTAACAGATAATACCCATCTTTATGTATTTTTGCCTTTTGTTAGTGAGCTAAACTTTGGCACAACAAATAAGTTTATCTTCACCATTCAAAGGACAGTTTTGTTGTTCGCCGCTGCAATCTTCACTGAAATTGGTACTGCATGAATTTTACTCATGCTGACACATTGTGATTCATGGCTGTTATTAAGTTTTGAAGTAAGCGGGGATATAAAACCAATAGCCATTGATAAAAGTTGCTGCAATGAAGTCAACCTCATTTTATATTAATGTATAGTGGAGATCCTGGCCCATGTCTGATAATGGCATCCCTTACATTTGTTTAAATGGGAGGAGAAAGATATCATTTCCATCATTTTGGTAAAAATGCAATCCTTTTCCATCCTTGCCATCCATAATAGAAGAGGGCTGTATTTAGTCTCAGTGGGGTGACAAAATCCTCCCTTGCTGTTTAGTGTATATTGATTAATGGCTCATAAGCTTCACTGGACTGTTTAAATACGAATGTGTAAAAATAAATGATCCACAGCAAGGACAGCCTTACAATGTCCAACGCTTAGTGGTTGAATTTCTAAATGTCTCTGTCAGGTGGCAAAAAGTTGTTTTCTTTCTTAATCCCAAAAAAGAGTTGGAACTTCACCCAAAAATAAGATCATACAGGTCCAGTCTTCCCTCCTGGACACCTGATACTGGAGTATCCATTCCAGTCAGTGCCATTTAAATGGGTTTGATGACTAGAATTATTTGTAGCACGATTACAAAGATCACTGCCTTGTTGAGGCAAGGGAAGGGTTTCCTTTTAATATAACTTTTTTTCCACAAGCAGACCATAAGTAGGAGTTGTAATCATCCAAGCCACTATTTGAAGTAAATAATCAAGAGTGGTTAAATTATAGATATTTAAAGATATCAGGAATTAGGGTGCGATGAGGTGCTGCTAAGATAAGGTTTTTTGTTAAAGTGCATCAAGTTAGTGTAATCTAATACTTTTTGTTTTTTGTATTAGCAATCACTTTTTTGAATATCTGATCTTATGGGTGGAAGGGTGGAAACACTCATGCATTTTAAGTCGGAATTGATTTCTATTACTGTTGTAAATGTATATATTTCATGTGAACGTTTTCATAATCATTTCTACGGATTCATTTCCATGATGTTGATTTGTTGCTGCATGGTATAATTGTTTTACAAATGGAGAGGCCAGTAAAAACAACTGTTATTCGAATTAAATTTTTGTGGCCATTATCTACAATTTGGGTTGAATGGAGTGTCTCCATAGAAAAGGTTAATTTTCTCAAAATGTCTAAGTCAGGGTAATTGTTATACCCGAGGTATTCTCAGGAGCAACTGCTTTTTAAAAGTGCTAATCTTTTGGGGTGAGTTGTTCCAAGCATAGTTAGTGCTAACCAAAGTTAAATACCATGACACATACAGGTCTTCATATATATTAAGCAATGATTAGCACAAACCATGTGAGCAAATCGATTATAGTAGGGAAGGAAAAAATAGTAATACATTGATAAGCGGTTAAGTGATCTTTATTATTGTTTTTAAAGTGAGATATGATATGTCACATGAACTTTAACAAATCTGTTCTTTAAATGTAGTCAAGAGGTATGCAGACCCACTCTGTCACACAGTCATTATCATTGTCTGCATTATCGCAGTGGCATTTCCACGTACAGATTATGATGATTGGCAGAAATAATGACTGAAACTGTTTTGTTTTAACTGGAAGTCAATTTTTATGGGAATGCCTTAGATTGATAAAGACCTGGAAAATTCAGCTAACCTTTACTTCAACAACATACTGTTTACATCAATTTCCTTTTGAAATATATTGGGTGCAGGTTTGAAAGCAAAGAATACTGTAATATATATTGTCTTTTCACACGTATGCTTTTAACATGCTTGGTGAAGATGAAATGACTTCAATTCAAGAATTTTATAAAAATATTGTTATGAAATGGGCAATGAAATTGTTTTATACTCTCAAGATACATTGAAACAACCCAAAATTTGTTAAATGCTTTCTTTCAACAGAGACAGGAATTTGTTAAGAAGTTAATTGTTTGGTGTGGAAAAAGATGTATCATCAAGTTTTGTGCGTTTGGCTGATTGTTGCAGCCCTTCACAAATGTGGTCGTACTGAGCAGCAGTTTCAACAGCATTGGGGTGTGAGTTGTTGTTGTAGGCACCATTGTAACTGTCAAGAGTTACCCCCAGATTCTGCAGTTCTGTCACGAATGCTGGAGTTTCATCCGTAGTAAGGCCTTCACTGTCCCGTTTAATGAAGAAAGTTACTGAAAAGCAAAAATAAAAAAGCGGGTTTAAAATCGTTTGTAAATCTCCCCATTATCTTTATCATCAAAATGACTTGTCATGCATTTCTGGTGATGAATAGCCATAAACATGTTTAATAAGGGGTTCTATGCATCTGTCACTCCATGGGATTAAAAGCTGCACTAGAAATTTAGTGAGCCTCTTATTCTTTTAATAGAAAATTGAATAGAAGGCAACTTCCATCTGGTGACCTAGCTCGCAATCTAACAACCGTTTGTGTAATAGCTCCCATTAGGGCATGTGACTGGCATGGGAATTCACTTGGTTAAAATTTTTAAAATGGTACCCATTACCAGTCATGTCTCTCTTTACCTCTTGAAATAAATTGATTGCTCTTTTGTTACTTCCTTTCTTAATTTTCTCAGGGGGTTCTAACTGGAGACAAGCACGTTTTTTTTTTTTTCAGTTCAACCATGCACGAGATATCAATTGCAATTTGCATCTTTTTAAAAACAGATCTTCTGAATCAGCTAACACATTAAGACTAACATTCCATTTAAATTAAGTCATTTTGTAATCCAAATTCAACAGGAGCCAGTCTATGCAATACCAATAAGTGTTCTTTTTCTGTATTGTCATAATTATCAATGGCAAGGCCATATGTATAAGCGAGTTCATTAAGTGTGGTAGCTGTGTGAAGACTTACGCTGTTCTTGGCTCGACGGATTGTTCCTAACTTCTTGTGTTCCAGGGCACTGAATACCATTAACACCTTTTTGTTTTCCTCCATGTCGACGAAATTTGCTCAGGTTATTCACCTTGGACGCACTCACATACCTACCAGGGTAGGTTAAGACTATTTGTTGTAGGAGGCTGTCTGGAGATTGAAGCACATTTCCATGGGGAGTTGGGATTTCTGGTTGAGAAAATTTTCCGTCTTTGACTTCTCTTCCAGCAAGAAGGGCAGTGTGCTCAATACACAATCCTATCGTGCTAATTGATGCTTTCTGGACTGTCTCTGGAATGATGTTTGGAATTACATCTGGTAGGGGATTGTCTTGAAAGAGGGCATGTAGTGGCAAAGCTAGTCGAAGATATTGTCCTTTTGCCTTGGAAAATAGAGCTGCAACAAACATGATAATTATGGTTATTAAAATTGGAGTGGACTTAATTTTTGCAATTTTGAGGGAACTTGTATTTAAGAAATGGTTTTAAATTATTATTTTCAAACATGGTTCAATAGTGGTTTAATGGGGTACAATGGTGCTTACTGTTGTAAACACTGCCATAGAGGCATAACACTGACTATTTCTTATAATTTTGAACTCCAACTTTCCTTTATCTATAAAGTGATTTGGTAGACTTTCATTAAGGTTATGCAAAGACTTGTTTTAATTAAGATCTATTGCCTGACACTATCACGTCGGAAATTATAATGTATGGAGGGTTAAGTCGACATTTAATTGGCATCCAGTGAAGGAGGAGAAGAATGATACAGATTTTGGTATAGTAACAGTAATCTATTTGCTGCATATGGGCAACAGTATTGAATACATTTAAATCTTCAATGGATAAGAGCAGCTGGTACGAACTTGTTTCAATTGCAGCAAATTAGTATTCATGGCTACTATAAGTACTGAAAAGGTGTAGTGAGTAGTCATCAAAATTTTGTGTGTACCTATACTCCAAAACCAAAAAAGAGTATGACAAATAGTAATAATGAGACTAAAATTTATAAAGATAATAATAATAACCATTGCCATAAATAAACCAATTTGGTTGTAGACTTACCACAAATGAAAGGATCCTGTAAGCATTCCCTCTCTAATATGGTTTGACAGAAATCGTATGCCATTGGATATGTTCTCTTTTCACTAATCTGCAAGTGATACACGTTTGGCTCCAATGATGTTGCTTTGAAGATTTCACTATCTGAATTATGATATTCTCAGGTTTGAAAAACAAACAAGGACAAAAAAAAAAACATACATCCATCATTGGTATTAGGTAACAAGTAAGTTCATTTTAAATGATTTTTATGTTAACAGGCAATTAACTTATTTAGATTAATCTTCCAACATCAGTAGCAAACATTATGTCTATTGGTGCAGTATCAACAGAATGAAAGAAGCCATTTATAATTCTTAACATATCATTTGAAGAATGAAAATATTTAGTTTATTTTGTCTGAGCTCAAAAATGAATGTAGTGTCAGAGAACAGTTCCTTACATAACTGTTGCTGTTTTTTTTTTTAATAATTGTCTGTTTAGTCAACACGAAAACCAATAGTTGACCATGTGTCATAATTTTATATTCAAATAATAATACAATTGTGTAAAGAGCAAACTTTCTTTCATTAAAAGTTTGAAGATGAAAAATGACATTTGCCAAAAATACACAAGGTCAGTTGTTAGTTTGACAGGGTTTTACCTTTGTAACATAACCCATTTTGACCATTTGGAGTAATTGTGAAGTGAATTAAGCATATTTAGTTTAAATTGAAGTAAGAATTTCTTGTTACCAAGATGAGTTGTGAAATTTTCCACTGCCTCTTTATGTTCCTCATTGGCTGACACTTCCAAGGCAGAAAATGGATGAAAAACAGGCTTGGGAAAAATCCACAAAAAGCGTGAAGAAAGCCCTTTGTCAACATTGTGTTTACCGACAATGAGGGGAGCTGCTGTGGCAGGCTGTGTCATTCCACACAGTGTTAGGCATGTGCGTGACATCTTGAAATTGGCATTTCCTGCAACTATAAAAACAAACATTAACAAGTGATGCAGAATTGAATATTCAGCTACTCCCATCATAGATTTACTAGTGATGTAACTAATATTTCCCTACGAATGTAGTTTATTGACAGTTCTAGTAGGTGATAAGAAACACATCTTAATGGTATTGAAAAAACAGTTTCCCTTATATACATTACATGATTTTGCCTTTTGTTTTGGAATTGCTGTCCATGCAAATATTGCAAGCAGTTTTTTTGATAATTTATTTGCTACACAGATACAAAACAGTTCAACCATTTATAAAATCTTAAGGATTTTGCAAGGTAAGGGTGGTGACAAAAAATGGATTCCAGAGCTAGTAATAAGAAAATTTAAGTTATGGGAATGAACTAACCTGTTTGTCTTGTCCATGAAGTGGCACTAAATAATTCAAGTAATTTAGTGAATTCGTGCGTATCCAGTAACCCCTTGGCACCACTGTACAAGTTCACTTGTGATAACCAATTGGTTAACTCATCATATAACCCCAGCATTTTCATTTTCATTCTGTGACATTATCTCCCCCATTTTTTCAAAGGTTTGATCACTTAGTAACCACTCTTTCAAATCCTGCTCTTCATCTGCCAGCGTTACTCGCACTCTTTTGAGTATGTCTACCAAATACTTGTACACGGTGGATTTTCCAGTTCCTTTAAAAAGAGCAAAGATGAAAACGTTAAATGTTTCTGTTGTCATTGAGGGTGTTTTTGACACAGATGAAAGAATATGTTGATTTAGTTAGGGATGTCTGGTGGTACTTTCACAGAAGAATATGCTTAAGGACTGCTTCTGGTTAAGGACATGAAGTACATTATTTTGATGGTTTATTGATTGGATTTATCTTAATAATTAGATTATACAGCAGATTGGTTTAAAGTGGGTGTTATTATCTTTACACTGAAGTGGGGTTTCGAACATTGTCCCTTTCAGCTCTTTCTAGAATTTAGAAATTCCGCAAAGGAACTCAAATAAAAGGAAATCTTGCTTATGTCTTCCAAAGGCACAGTCTGCTACATGGACAGAATTTTTTTATCCTTTGCTAAGTTGTCTTTTATTATTAGGTAAGTTTCTCCTCATAAACACCATTGGAAAGTATATGGTCTGTGTATTGTTAAGTGCAATTTTTCGTTTACTTAATGCATATTCAGTGTAGCTACAGAATGACTATGATCTCAAGAAACCTGTGGTGTTTAGTTTAGTACAGTGGTGAACAGTTCTAACAATTGTTTGCTCATGGTCACAGTGGTTAAACCCGAACCAAAAGGCGGTCCATATATATTGAAAGGTCTTTATATACTGAGATTATGCTAGTTTTCCTTTGTAATGTCATGTTATTGTTTTCCCTAACATAAAGCGAAGATGGAGTACGATGTAAACAGTTAATGTTATCTGGATGGATGAATAAATTTGGGAGTAATTGCTTAATACCCTTCCATTTGAAGTTATACCCCTGAAAAAGCTGGCTACATGGATACGCAGGTGTCTCCTGCTAATGCTTTATATGTTTGTAGGGAAAAAAGTGGGTACGTGGCTACGCAGTTAACCGTAACCCTAACCCTGAAACCTAATTCTAACCAGCTACGCGGCTACGCAGTTGTCATTTTTCCTAGCTCTAACCCTAACACCAAACCCTAACCCAAACCGGCTACGCGGCTACGCAGTAAACCCTAACCGTAACCGGCTCACAGTTGTGTCTACGTAGCCACGTAGCCACACATTTCAAGATTTCTTCTCGAGTGGGGGGGTATTCTGTCTGATGGTTCCTCGCTGTCTTCCAATTTTTTTGGAGTTTATTTTTCTGAAAGAATAAGCTCAACTGAAATGGCTTACTGTGAAACCGAAGACAATGAATACATCATATACGCGCCTGATCTCTCGAAGACTTGCGAACTAGATGTCTACCTTTTTGCAGGTAGACTTCGAAAAAATACTGCTGAAATCCATGAGATCTTTGCGTAAAAACAAAGTGAACCAGATCGATTGGAGTGGAAGTTAGAGGGGGGCTGGGATCTAGTCGTTTCGTGCCCAGGCATCAAGGGCCTTTTCTCGGAATTCATGAAACTGTCGGGGCCCAAAACGATTGCCAAAAGTGTCATCCGAAGGGCATAGCTGTTGACTCAGTGTGACTCCCCTTGGAAAAATTCTGGCTATGCCTATGCATCCTCCTATTCTAGAAAACAGGTCTTTTACTGTAATTTCAAAATAGGAAAGAAAGGCATCTTCGTTCCAAAACTTTATATCTGCAACCTTCTGTGTTTTCTGATGCGTGTTAGTTACTCCCCGATACGTAGAAAATTATGGCACCCAATAGGCCTGAAATTTTCGGGTGTTTCGGGAATTGTCACCAGGCGTGGCTCTCGAGGATACGGAAAAAATTAAAGAAAAATTCATTTCCCACTTAGTGTCGCCACTAATATTCCCGCTCTTGAAAAATTCCTAGGAAGCGCCCCTGCTACGTTTCTGGTACTAGATGGGGAGCGAATATAAAATACCCAGCCTCTTTTATACGCCATAAATGTGCTCCTTCTTCACTCACGAGTGTGCAGTCATTATACGTTTTTGGCCATGTTATGGTTTGGACTATATCGCCTTTAAAAGAACCAATAAATGGCAGTGACTGTGGGGTGGATTAGGTACAGTACCGCCCAAAAGTAAGTTGCCAGTCGCGTCGCGTTTCCTGCGCGACGCGATTCGCGTCGCGCGCTACGCGAATCGCGTCTCGCGCTACGCGATTCGCGTAGCGCGAGACTCACTGAAGCGAAAATTTTTGGCATAAATTTCGGATGATTTTACAACGCGAAATCAATTAATTTCGCGTAGCGCTTTACGGATGCAGCTATTGTTTCAATCGAATACATGTCGTTCCCTTCTATGCAAATACAGACAGCATCATGGAGTTCATCACGAATTGAAATGGCGCAGTTCTCTTGTAAACAAACCGACGAAGATCGATTGCGAATGGTTACTGTTCCTCGGGTGTTTCTTGCTCCCGCTTAAGCGCTGAAATGACAACTTTTATCGGTTCTGTCGTCAATACGATATATGGTCGTATTTTCTGAATTCGTTAGGAAAATTAAGTGCTAGTTCGCCACAAGCAAATGGCCATTGGCAACTGTTTGCTGTATTTTGCTTTCAGATCACAAAGCGATGCAGGCTAAAATTTGCATAAAACCGCAAAAGCTACTCGCTGTGTAACCTGAAACCTTCCACTCAGTAAACATGGCACAACACTCGTTTAATAATCATTACTCGCTTGAGAAGCCGTGGAAAACCCGAAGCAGAACGGACTTTATTTCATTTCCTTCTTTTTGAACGATTAATCTCATCATGTAGAAATTGGAAGTTCATCTGGCTGATGAAGTTTGAGTCGTTAATTAAGACTTCAGAAGCGTATATGAAATGTTTATTCGACACGCCGGCACTCAATCGTATATTTTCTAGTTTGCAAGACCGAAAAACATTTTCCTGGGCGCATCTTTGTAAGGTTGTGCTCCAGGAGAGTGTCCGCGTAAAAAGATTTGCTGAAGAGGACGGTAGTTCGGAAGCCTTGCACGTGCTGAGCTTACTTTGGTTGATTGATCGATGAAGAGAACGATAAGCTTATCTCACGGCTCGATCTTATCATGTAGATCTGGCAAGGCGAAGTTTGTTATTCAACACGTGGCACTAAATCGTATGTTTTCTACTTCGAAAGGCCTAAAAACATTTTCCTGGGCATATCTCTGTAAAGTTGCGCTGCAGTAGAGTTTGTCCGCGTAAAGAGTTGCTGAAGGAAGCGTCACACGTGCGGTCTATCGATGAATCGAAAAGAACGAACAGCTTATCTCCCAGCTCGTTTACCCCTAAATCGCTGTGCCAACTCTATGTTTTGAGCTTTTTTGAGGTACATAAACGAATATTACCATATACCTATTTGCGTTTTGTAATAATCCGCATTAAACTTAGAGTACCCTCAATAAAGACACTCGCAAAACAATTTTACGTGTTTCGAAACTACGCATACGAAAAGAAACACCCCAAGTGTGTAAACATTTTCGATTTTCAAACGGCTAACTAAAGTTGTCAAGAATCAAATGAATAGAAAGCTTTAACAAAAGTTAAGCATCAGTCACGAACGAGCCGAAATTATCGGCGGGTTGATGTTCAGTTTAGGAAGAAGCTTGAATTCGAGGGAAGCGAATTAATTAGATAGTAGCCGCGCTCACTGCGGTAGAATTCCTCTGTGCAGTATGTCTCCACTTCGAAAGACCGAAAACGGAAAACCATGTTCATGTACATCATACTGTGTATATAGTTTTCTTAAGTTGATCATGTCGATCTCAACCTAGTCAAGTTTCGCCGCAAAAACGGTTTGACACAAAATTTTGAAGCTTAGCACGCGCTGCCGTTCTCCGGCGATCGATCGATCACACATATTCATTTCTTCTTAGCGGTCTTTTGCGAACGCTGGAAATCGACTATTGAAATCGGCTATTCTTACTTTACAATGGGCATCTTAAATCGCGCGAGAGCTTCAAGCCAATTTACTTACAGTTTCTACAACATCGCGCGCGATGCGATTCGCGTAGCGCGCGACGCGAATCACGTAGCGCGCGACGCGAATCGCGTCGCGCGCGAGGGTGGCAACTTACTTTTGGGCGGTACTGTAGATTTCTTTGAATTTTTGTAACTGCGGCAGTTCAGGAGATACTCAACATCCTTTCCGCTTTCGCTAGTAGAAAATGTGTAGGTTGTTGGGTTGCCGGTCTTCTTCGCGAACGCATGGAAAGTTGATGCTCAACTAGTTTTCCATTTATATTAAATGACAACAAAATTACAATTCTACCTGTAGGCATTCCTATGGCGAGCCAAAGAACTCCAGGTTCTTTCCATAGCGTGTCAGGCACATGAACATCAGCGTGGGCCATGGCGAAGGAAAGTAATCCTTGGACTGCCATGAGCACAGATAGCAGGGGGACACTAAGTAGGCTGGCGACCGCTTGGCAACCCTACAAATAACATCAAACACACGTGATACGTGATTTATCTCAAGTTTTGAAATTTGAGGCCAATTGGTAATAAAATCTTTCAAGATTAAAAGTTATTTCATAGTGTAAAGGTCTTGCTCTGTAATCGCCCTTTAATATTACATTGTGGGTCTAATTTGAAAAGCGCAAATTTTAATTCCCCAAACTAATTTCCGCGGCAACGCGCATAGTATGGGATCCTTGCCATTCACAGGAATAAAAGGAAAAGCAAAAGCATTAGATTATAATTTTAGGTCTGTTATGGATTTAAGCATTTTTTCAACGCCAGTTGATAAGATATAGGAGAAAACATACCATGAAATTTAATGGCTCGCAATTTGTTTGTCAGTAGATTACAACCTCATAAAAATATAACAGTGGTTAGATAAATACAACAATGTCTTAAAATTGCATGGATGGGTGTAAAAAGGCGAAAATGAAAGTGGTTGTCGAATGTAATCCCCAAAAGGAACGGGGGTGATGCATTTGAAGTTGACGGCACGAGTTGGCACGAGTTGAACTCGCTTAAGTAATAACGTGGTCCACTGGGCGAATCACCCACTTGGGTTTGTGAGATTATTGGATTGATAAGTAAAAATAAAGTATGGGCTACTTACTTTGCTTATATGGTCAGGAAGCAAACTCCAATCAAAATCTCATTGCCAGCATCTCTTCAACTCTTCTTTCAAATCGACTTGTCCATAAGTTGAGTAAGCCATTGTTTCACAGACAGGGCAAAGCGTATTTGGATTGGGAAACGTTCCAGCCGTGTTATAGCTAATGTTGATCTCCTTGTTATGCAAAGTTAACGTCTCATGATTGGCTGATTTGAAATTGCTTTCCGCCTTTTTGTTCTCGTATTGTTGCACTTGATGTCACGTTCATCGCTTGATAAATTTTGAATACAAAGGGATTTATAACACCAAAGTGTGATAATGGACGTTATTACTTTATAGAGGAGGGTAGAAAGTGAGCCTCCAATAACAGCCTTCCAAATAATATAAGTTTTCCCTTCAATCTGTGTGGATATATTTTCGAACAAAGTGAGTGGTAGATCTTGACAGAACGTATTTGACCCGTTTTCAATTGTTCAATTAAAAGTTTTTAGGGGGTACCACACAAGCCGAACTTAATCACCGTTTTTCTCGACCCAAATTAATTAACTTCACCTGTTTGAGTCAAACGCCGAAATTAAATAGATCATGTAAATACGAAGATGCATTTGGTTAAGCTCCACTCAGTGAAGATTGACGTTTCATTGAAATCATTTTCAGTCGGTTTTGTTTTTGGCATTTTCGGACTCGAAGAACGTCTCAGACGACGCAAATAAAACGGGAGTAACTTAATTGGGTACTTCACATGCACTCAATGACGGAGTTTAGTTCGGTGTTTGCGCTGGGTTTTAACCGAAACGTGTGATAATTAGGCGCACATTGTAAGGTGAGAAATTAATGTGTGCCATATTGGCCGTTCCAAAATGAAATGTGGCACAAAACAGTGTGTCGCCTGGATAGTTAGGAGCGTTGATACTTGAGAAAGGAATATTAGGACATGGGTCCTTTAAAATCTATAATAGTCATTGGAGATCATATATATGAAATGGTTCCGTTACGAAGTTACAATGAAAAATGAGAAAGTCGGTAGTTTATAGAGTAAACACATTAATTGGCTTTCCGTGTAACAACTCATTATTATGTTTCGGTGGATCGGCCCCGTTGTCATCACAATACTGTTAGAATTGGGAACCGCTGTTTTCTTATCACTGACTGGAAATTATAAAACTTTCCCTGAATTGAAAAAGGCCGAAAGTTTAGACGCCTGTTTCATTTGGGGGTTTATGTCATACAGCATCTTTCACAAATGCGCGCGTAGTTGAGTGGTTCTTATTGATCAGCTAATTGTTCTAACAAATATTCCACTTCGTACTACAGATACCGATACAAGTTGCCAGACCCACAACGACAATGTTTTGTTACAATGTATAATAATTAAACAGGGAAAAAGTTTCAAACAGTTCGATTAAAATAGATTCTAAGTTTGTGTTTCAATTGAAGTAAAGGAACATGGATAATGGCCAGCAATTAATGAAGGTAAATAAGATGCTTAAATGTCCTATCAATGGGAATAGTTCAGAAAATCAAGTCCAATGCTAAAATTGGGCAGATCAGTGCCATCTTCAATGTCTATCCAGGTGAGATCGTCTTCTTCTAACTGTGCGAATATCCTGCTACATTCCTCTATCTCTCTTTGTTCGTATAGTGTGAAGGTTGGCCTTTCCGATGGTTCGCGGCTGTCCGGCGTGGGATGCTGTTGTTGAAAAAATAAAGCCTTATCCTTTTTTAGCCACTGTATGATCATGTCTTCTTCTCTGTCTCCGAAGAACTGGGAGGGAGGGACTAGAAACACTGCCTTGGAAGCAAAATATGTTGTTCGCCCTTTTCTTTTTAGATAGGCCAGGCTGTAAAATGTGACTTCATTGTTGCCATCTGCGAGCTCAATGTCTGTTGTACGGTATATCAAACTGCGTAGTTTGATGTAATCAGTCTGTAACTGCAGAAGTGTTACTTTAGAGATTTCTTGAAAAGGAGCGTGTTCGCGTTCCAGTTGATAATATAAAGGCTTCGAAAGGTTCATGATGATCTTATCCATGGTGAGGGAAGTGAACCTCAGAGTTTTGTAACGCTTGACTTGATTGCAGATGCTCTTTGTTAATTGAAACATAACAGAGCGAAACTAATCTATGCAATTGTCACAACTCGCGGTTTTCGAACTCGCGTTTTCTGTTATTGGTGTTGCTTGACGCTCGGTGCGCTGGAGTATACAAGCTATGTTGGGAGGATTACTAAAAAGTTTCTCCGACTTTGGTATGCTATGGAGAGGCATGTATTTCGTGAATGCAGTTCCTAAAGCTATTCCTAATTTTGTTGGCCAACTTTCAAAGTTTGCTGCACGCAGCTTCAAGAGAAAACAATCGGGTGGAGATGAATCATTGGACCCAAGTAATGGTTCTGAGATAGCATATTTGAGATCGAATTTGACGACTCTGTTTCCTGATGCTAATAAGGGAGAGAAGGAACTATGGAGAGAACTTCATGAATATTCCTTGGAGAAAAATGAACATGCCTTAAGTGCCATTTTGGTTTCCAAACAGACCAACTGCCGCTTGTGCCAAAAACAACTTCTGGTAAAAACCAACCATATGAGCGAGGTAGTTGTTTATGATGATCTTAAAGGAACATTTCTCGCTTCAAAAATTCCCAAGGTCTGCTCGACCAAAAAAATGCCAATTGACACAGCATTATGGTTATTACACAGTGGGCAGTCAGAAATATTACGACGAGGATTGGTGCCGTAACGAATTCTTGCTATCCAGTGCGAGAACGGCGTTTAGTTTAAACCTTCTTAAAAAGTTTGAATTCGAAATTCTTATTTCCAAGATGAGCTTTAAGGAGAAGGCGGAAATCTACAATGCGGTAAATTGATATCACAGTGGGGTTGCAAATTCAAATCAAGTAAAGACTAAAGGGGATTCAAGGTATGTTACCAAATCAACAATTCCCTTCTTTTTAATCGTGGGACCCGTCTTAACTTTTTCAATGGATGTTTAACCCAGAA
This sequence comes from Pachyseris speciosa, assembly GCA_016490735.1. Lineage (NCBI taxonomy): Eukaryota > Metazoa > Cnidaria > Anthozoa > Scleractinia > Pachyseridae > Pachyseris > Pachyseris speciosa. The sequence goes on from JAEMWC010000078.1 coordinate 473,932, forward strand.
CTAAATGACTTGGAGGGTGCTCTATAAAGTTTCAATGAAACGAATTCATTTTATAGATATTGTGTTCATTGTTGTTAGTAACTAGATATCGTTTGCTTTCTGTTGTGGAAAATTTGTTTGTTGTTTTAACTTCCAAAACAATAATGGGGGTTTGGCTCATTATGCTCCAATTCCCAAGTAAATGCTGGGTGGTTAGGGTCCAGTTCCACCGCCACGAACGGATGGTGGCCTGAACTAAGTTAGTTACCATGGAATGCAATCTACAACATAAGGTCCGGGTTTAGCCCTTAAGTAAATATTGATAAAATGGAAAGACTGGTATTGACTTGCTGAGCAGACACACTTAAGCATTCACTTTTGCAATTTGACAAATATTTGCCATTTTCGCCATATTTGCCAAAATCGCCAGATTCGCCAAAATCGCCACCATATTTGGCTAGCATGTGACTTTGGCAAATTCGCCATTTTCGTCATTGAGTGCATTTCTGGACATAAGTGCCTTTGGCCTAAAGAAAGTGAGCCTGTACAGAACACGTAATTAAAACTGGACACCATTTCAATACCAAGCTCTGTCCAAAAACATTTATAAAATTCCGACGAAAAGCTGTCAGTACCTGGCGTTTTGCCGTTTTGCCGTTTTTGAAGTCTTTAAGAGCGGCAAAACATTGTTCTGTCATGAGGCCTTTGCAGGAAAGTGAATTGTCCTGTGTAAGAGGGGATACATTTTCGGCATTAAAAAATGAGGTTTCCCAACATATTGGAGTCTTTTCAAGAGCAATAAAGGGCTTTGTAGAAACACTTTTCCTCCCACAATATCTCAAATTGATGGGCAGTATATTTGAAGGGCTGGGGACATAAACTGCCTATGTGTAATTTTTGGCCGGTTTTTTAGTTCGCTTGGATTTGTCCAAATTTTTGCATGTGAACTGCAATTTGATTCAAAAACATTGTCCCGTATTTTTTTCACTGATTTCTTTTTCGTTTTCGAGAAATAACGTATGCAAAAAAAACCACCTAAAACTACACATAGGCAGTTTATGCCCTCAGCCCTTGATATGTCTGCCTTATTAACATGCATGAAGCAATGCCCAAGGGTATTCTTTATGCGCAATGCGCCTTTTTGACTCATAAACAGCCCACAAGATGCCCATTCGACTTGGAAATGGTCGACTTTTTTAAATGCAGCACTTATTACCAGTGTTTTGTTTACTGATAGTGCTCAAGAAGCTTCCTTAGCTGGAAAACAGTGCGCAACATTCTGGGTTGACTTAAAAACAGCACACAGCAACCTTGGTTAACCTTAAGCCAGTGCGCGTAGATTTTGTCCGACTTGAAAACAGCACTCAAAAGATTTAGGGTTATTGTTAAGTTTAGAGTTAGGGTTAGGGTTAGTTTAGGGTTAGGGTTAGAGCTAGGGATAGGGTTCGGCAAAGGGCATTGCATGCAAACGTTAACGTTAAAGTAAGCGGCGTATTTTGAGTCACGCACAGGTTTCTTGGTTTCTTGGTTCCTCCGAAATGAAAAGAGCGCACAGGTTTCTTGATTGATTCTTAATTCTTTCGGGAAGGCTTTGGCCGTTGAAAGTAAAGTGTTGAAGAGCAGGATCGGATTTGATTCTAACTTAGTGCTTAAAAAGCTTGCTGTCGGCTGAGAAATAGAATAAAATATAAAAGAAGGCTGTTTTTATTTGAAGATAGCTTTTGGCCACTACCAACAACTTCTGTTCGTGAGCAACACCGAAAATTTGAGTTAACGATGTTCAAGGGCAAAATTAAGAGTTAAAAGAGTAAGCTGTTTCCCGTCGGTTTCCGCTTCGAAACAGAGATTTGACTGGCGCTTCACGTGCTTTGGTCATTATTGAAACGATTTTGAAGGGTTCATTTTCGTCGTCAAATGGAACCAGTGGAATGAAGTTTGTATCACAAATCAATGTAAATGACGACAGTGAAAAAACTGGAACAAAATACTCAACTAGTTTTGTTGGCTTCAAGACGTAAATATTTGCATAAGATGTGAAATTTAATCCGTATCGTCTGATGCGTAACACAACGACTTGTTAAAATGTCTCGCGTATAAATACGTTTTTGCTGGTGTTTATGTCGCTTGAAAATACGTTTTGCTGATGTTTACAAGCCTCCATAAAATCAAAATAACCGAGTTGATCAACGGAAAACTTATTTATATGTTGAAATTTGGCAGCATGTCTCCCTGTGTTTACATAACTCGACGACCGACCATGAGTAATATTTTCCACGTGCGCCCATGCAACTTATCCCTGGATTGTTTTCAAGATAGTCATCGAAAACGGACGGAATTCTCCGTTATGTTTCCGAATTTTGACGAACTGTTTCACGGCTTCGATGGCCTGCGAGACAGCGCCTACTTCGACCGCAATTAATTGTGGGAATGTTATGCCCTCCGCGAGCAAAAGACACTCTGCAAACATCACTGACTTTTTTGCCCTAAAACTCCAAAAACACCTCTCCTTTTCGCAAATTCTAGCACGGTAACCTTTGACAAATGGACCAAGACTAGCAAAACCGAGCCGCTTTTGAGACCAGAGATGTTTTCAGAGTTTTTTTTTCTGCCCGGCTCTTAATCTCTACTCCCAAACCGGAGAGTCAAATTCACCTCTCTCTTCATGGTTTGGCAAGCAGAGAAAACACGACTGGCTTCTTTCAGCCGTATTAGACTTGTGGATCTAAAGACTTCATGATGTCCTTCGATCACCGAGCGAACAGGCAAATTGACATAATTCGATTAAACCAAACAAGCTAGCGCGGATCGAGTCGGGAGCTTAGGCAGACACGTTGCGTAAGTACCAATGTTTTAACCGCCAAAACTTTTAGTCTACGTCACACTATGGAACAATCCTTTCTACCTGTCAATCATTCCATGTCCAGTTTCAGTTTTACCCTTCAGTTACGAGCATTTGGCGCTAAGTTTTCAAATAAAGAATACCCTTGACATATGAAGGGCTGGGAGCATAAACTGCCTATGTGTAATTTTCGGCCGGTTTTTTAGTTCGCTTGGATATGTCCAAATGTTTGCATGTGAACTGCATTTTGATTCAAAAACATTGTCCCGTATTTTTTTCACTGATTTCTTTTTAGTTTTCGAGAAATAACATATGCAAAAAAACACCTAAAACTCCACATAGGCAGTTTATGCCCCCAGCCCTTCATTTGTTATTGCCTAGTTTTAATTTTGTCACTGCTTTCTGACAATGGTTTCGCTTTTCAAGATTTAAAAAATATCTTGTGTTATGCTCGCCTTGTTCATACCAACATGCTTTACTCCTGAGAATCACTCCCTTTCTTTTTTGCTGCATGATGTTTTTCAATCGTAAATTGGTAGTGAAGAGTTCATTTAGTATTCTTTTATTGTTAGGATTCTTTTCGGGTTTATGCAATAGCTCATGACTTTTTTTGGAGCAATCCCTCTTCCAAATCTCGTTTCTTTGCTTTCATTTTGGAAAATTGACAGTAAAACCACGGATTTCCATTTTAATAAGGTCCCACTGTAAACCCAAATCAACAATGTTCGCATACTTTTCTTAATAAGAGGCTATATTCTCGCGAAGCTTATCTACATATTTAACATCCTGTAGCAGCGGATTGTTATACTTCCAAAACCCAGGGCCTTTGGGTTGTTGTACATTTTCAGATTTGAGTTGTGGTGTAATAGCGGAGTGGTCTGTTTCAGGAGCATGCACGATTTTACAAGATGTTACTAATTCAACAAAATCTTTCAAGATGAGAAAGTAATCGACACACATGGCCTTAAAACGCAACACAGAACTGTGATTTGGTGTTTTCGACTGGGTTGCTTTAATAGGATCGAGTACTTGAGAAATTAATTGTGATGGTACTAACCTTCCAGATGTAATATTATAACATTGTGGTAATTGTTTTGGTATTATTCTAAGGTTCATTTTGTTTACTGTTATTACGATAATAACAACAATAATAATAACATTTGTATAGCGTTTTATACAAAAGTTCTAAAGTGCTTCACAATAAAAGAAGAAAATAGAATTATAAAACTTACATTACCTAATGAACAAAATAACGTTTAAAAAGATAAGTTTTTAAAGATGACTTAAAAGTGCTGACACTGGAGCTATGCCTAATATAGCTAGGAAGACGGTTCCATAATTTGGGGGCACATACAGAAAATGCTCCATAAGTTTTCACATTGGATTTAGGAACTTGAAGCAGAAATTTAGATGAGGACCGTAATAACCTATTTGGGATGTATAAGTGCAGAAGGTTACTAATGTAACAAGGAGCTAAGTTATTAAGAGCTTTAAAGGTTATTAAAAGTAATTTAAAAGTAATGCGATGTTCAACAGGCAGCCAATGAAGCTCCCTGAGTAATGGCGTGATATGGTCAAACTTGCTACCACCTAAAAGTAAATGAGCTGCGCAATTCTGTACAAGCTGTAATTTATGTAAAAGGCTGTGAGGAAGACCATATAGTAACGAATTACAGTTGTCCAGTCGAGGTAACAAAGGCATTAACTAAAATCTTCGTAAGCTCGGTCGATAAAAATTTTCTAATACGATAAATATTATGAATATTAAAATAACAGGACTTACAAATATCAGTAATATGGCGCTCAAAGTTGAGCACACTGTCGAACGTGACACCAATGTTCCTGGCATACTTTGATGGAAGAATCACAGAGCCATCATCAAGTGCAACGGGTGGGAACTGCAGAGTAGGTCTAAATTGAGATCCAATGATCAGGAGTTCAGTTTTGTCACCATTTAACTTCAATTTATTTAAAGACATCCAGGAAGAGATATCCGATAGACAGGCTTGAATGCGAGAGACTACTGACAGACAGCAAGAGGAAGAATCAAAAGAAAAATAAATCTGAAAATCATCTGCATAGAAATGACATTCCATTCCATGTTGACATATTATGTCACCCAGTGGAGAAGTATATAACAGGTACAGGAGCGGTCCCAAAACAGATCCCTGTGGAACACCAAAAACGACATCAATAGAAGAGGAATTACAACCATTGATGCATACATATTGTAATCTATTTTCAAGATAGGATCGAAACCATTGTAGAGCCTTTCCTTTGATGCCAAACCTAGATTCCAGTTGATAAATCAGAATACCATGGTCAACCGCATCAAAAGCTGCAGATAGGTCAAGCAGTAACAGGACAACAGTTCGCCGGTTGTCAATGGCCTTTAATATGTCATTGTGTACTTTAAAAAGTGCGGATTCCGTGCTGTGGTGGCGCTTATAGGCTGATTGCAAGGATTCACCAAGATTATAATTATTAATGTAATTAACAAGCTGAGCGGCCACTACTTTTTCAATTACCTTTGAAATAAAGGGCGAATTTGAAACAGGACAAAAGTTTTTTAAGTCATCGGTATTAAGGTTTGATTTCTTTAAGAGTGGTATAATCATAGCAGTCTTAAGTGCCACAGGCAAAAACGCATTGTCCAGAGAGCAGTTGACCAGATCAGTGATGACAGGTAGAAGAACAGGCAGACATCCAGTAAGAACCGAGGCCAGAACAGGATCCAACGCACAAGACTTAACCTTGTAGGACTTTGAGCACGGTGGCTATGTACTCGGTCTAAACTCTATCAAAGGATGTTAGTTCACATTGACATGGTGTAGATGGAATAGCTGCAAATCTTACTGTTAAAAAATGAGTTGAATTGATCAGCTAAGTCGGCATCAGAACAGGCAGATAGTGCGGTTCAGCTTTCTTATGAAGAAGACTGTTGATAGCTTGAAAAAGGACTTGCTGGTTTCCATGGTTATTCTCAATTACAGAGGAAAAATAAATTTCTTTAGCGTTATGAACCAAATCATTGACTGCATGACACTGATCCACATATAAATGGTTATTAAGGTCACTCTTGGTGGTTCGCCATTTTCTTTCCAGTTTTCTCAACTTTTTCGCCGATCTTATCTCCTCAGTAAACCAGGGCGCACGTGAACGAAGAGTGACTGGCTTGTAAACAATAGGAGCATGAAGGTCGATTAATGCATGAAGGGTAGAATTGTAACGGTCAACAAGAACACAGATCAATAGCATTTGAAATAAGCAACTCAGAGTTACTCAAATCCGAGCAGAATTTCTCAATGTCGAAAGAACACAGTTTACGGAACACAAGCAATTTAGACTTAGTAACTTTAGATTGAGGTGACAATGGATCAATAAAAGATCGGAGAGTAGCCGATTAAAGGTTTCCAGGTTGCTGAGGAAGTTTTCATCACATCTAGTGATCACAAAGTCTAAAGTGTGCCCATTAGAGTGAGTTTCTGAATTACGTGTTGAACCAGACTAAATGACTGTAAAAGGTTAGCAAATCGCTTTGCAATGTAATCCAATTCATCAACATGAAGATTGAAATCGGCTACCAGCAGTAGATAACCAGAAGTGGTTGAAACATAATTTAGATAGTGCGAAAATTCATCAAAGAAAAGCAATGTACGAAGACCAGGAGGACGATACAGAACGATTAGACGGATAAAATATCCAGAAATCCTTTATGTCAGTTCGATGGATTCAAAAGAGCCATAATGTCCACAGGGTATAGTTTCAACCTCAACCTTGAAAGAATCTTTTAAAGCAACTCCGACTCCTCCACCAGTGGAATGTAACCATGGCATATGAAATAATTTATAACCATCAGGGCAAATGTCACGAATGTAGTACTGATCATAGTTGTCACCACGAAGCCATGTCTCAGTAACAGCGAATATATCAAAATCATAGTAGGTGATATAATCATTAATGACACGAGACTTATTACAAATTGAACGAGCATTCAAAAGGGCAAAATCGAGTTTAGCATCTCACCTGCTCTTGCTGCGAGAATCAATATTAATAATACTAAGATTCTGTTGGTTGACACCATGTTCGTGATGGTATTTGTACTGATGATATGCAAATCGATGGCCAGCACCTTGAAGGACAGGAATATTCAACCATATTCAATTTCGATCACCTCTTGAACCATGAAAAATAAACAAGCCAACCAATTTTAAGTGAAAACAATGATCCGATGATAGATGATGCAGGCAGCTTGAGAGACGACGAATTTTCAATAATTCCTTTGTAGAGTAGGTGATTGTTGTTGAGCATTGTTGACCATGTTTATCATCAAGATGGTGGCAACGTTCATTTTGATTCAAGTGAATACCACAAGGACCAGGATTAAGCGAGATGTCTCCATAAATAGTTATGTCAGTTGTAAAATTGTGTAGCTGCAGACTCAGGCTAATATAGCCATGTTTACACCATTTACAAACCGGTCTAAGTGACTGCAGGCGATGAAAAGACAATGTTCCAGAGCGCTGAAGAGTCGTTACAGCGATGAAGTTAAACGGACATGCCAAAGGAGATCTTGAAAACGGCACAAGTGATGATTAAAGCCTGAAAAACATCGCCAGGTGTACTCAATGTCCGTTTGAAAGCTTCCATAAGAAGCCAAAACGGTTGCATTCGACAAAATAAGAAGAAAATTAAAGAGCACCAAAAACAAGACTGCGGCTATTACAGCGCATACATTATTTTGAATGTTCACTTCTTAGCCTTGAACTAATTTGGGACGCTTTCCGTGGTGAGCTTCTTGTCTCCTATGTTAAGCCATCTCTCAACTACTTTGGCATTAACACCTTGCTTTCTTGCTGTGAACATAGCTTTGATCAGAACTTTCTGCTCGGCTTGGATTGCTTTGGCATAATCGGCTGTAATGTATACGTCTTTAAATCTGTCACTCTCTTCCAGCGTTTTCTTGTGATGAAAGACAAGATCCCTATCTTCTCAGCATACAAAACGAGCAATAATTGGTCTAGGTTTGTTACTTTTTCGTTTCTCAAGTCTCTTCACCGCATGGAAATTCAGTTTGGACGTATCTATTTGCATTTTGTTATCCAGAATGTCAAGGATAATTTCTTTTGTAGATAATTCAGCACCTTCATCGCGGGTTCTGGAATGTAGTTGAATTTAAGATGCTCTCGTCTAGTGTAATCTTCTTTGCTCCTCTTTTAATCCCATCTTGGTGGATAAGAGCTCTTTACGGCAATTTGTCAATTCATCGGGAAGATTCGACCATTCTTTCTCTTGCAGGGCTTGAACATCTTTGAGAGCGTTGTCTTTTGCTTTGAAGTCATTGATAGTCGCCCACACCTCTTCCAAACTTTTTTCCAGTTCTGCGACAATTCTCTTCACCTTGTCTAACTATTGTTTCATTTCCAGTCTGAGAAGACTGATTTCCTCATTCAATTTGGCGGAATTGTTCTGCATGTTTTCTTCTAAGCTCTGTATTAAGTCTTGGAGGGAATCAATGTCTTCCTGTTCATCCATGGTGGTTTTGACCTTCTTCTTTTCAGCCGGAGAATTCGCAGAGCCAGAACTAGAACCTCATTCGCCCCTTTTGAATCTTGTCATTCCACAGGATAGAAAGTAAAGCGTGTACTATTTGTAAACAGCATGTAAGAAAGGTATTCCCTCACTTAAAATCACTCAAGCCAAAAAAAATCGTCCAACCGCCATCATAGCTAGTCTCAGTGCCCCCACTAGTGTTATTGATGTTTTCCAATTTAGAGTGTATTGATTGAATTTCCTTCCTAAGAAGGTCCTTCAACTGTTAAGTAGAAGGCATAGCGCCAAAGCGATGGAGCCTTCTCAGGTGTGGCTGGCCACCATAACGACATATGCTTATCTTCCAACGAATATATATTTGTTCAATTTTTCAAAAAACTGACATTGTTCTTGGACTTTATTAGAGGTATAGATGTTTAAAAACTAAAACTATTATTATTGTGCCTCAGCTTCCATTATAATATTTATAATAACATTATAATAACATTTCTTTATCGTCACTGTCTTATTAAAGCAGAGATGTCGTCTTGAACCATCTTGATGGTGGCTTCTAATCCAGTTACTTTCTGCAACACTCCTTCGACCTTTTTCTCCATACTGTCAAGTTTTTCTAGAACTACAATGGAGGACAGATGTCCTTAGATAGTTCCAGGAATCCTTTCAAATTGGTGCCTTTTACTCTTGCTATCATTATTATGACCCAGGGCCTACCCTAACCCACCCTTCCCCCAGGTAATGTTGAAAAGCTCCCAGCAAACATTAACACTTTTTGCTTGGCTAATATCTGTCCAATGCTCCCAGTTCAACATTGTTTGGGGGAGGGTGAAATTGGAGTGAATTTTGATCGTATTGCGTTGATTGTGCCAACCCTTACCAGAATTAAGTATACTTTAAGTGTATCAATTTCATCTTCGAATTATACTGCAAAAACAGTACATAAGTATACATACAGTATACTTTAAGTATACTTTGAATAGCTACTCAAAGTACACTTGTAGTATACTTGCTCCCACAGTACTAGCAACATGGTAAGTACAACAAAAGTATACTTACATGTACACCAGAGTAAGCTGTTATTGGTAAAAGGTACATGCAGATTGAATTACAACCACTACAAATTGTACAGTTTTAGTTGTGGTAAAGAATTCTTTAATGCAAAATCATAATAACAATCAAAATCATGACAATTTACTTTTTACTATAACATTTGGAAAGCACACATCACTTCCTTAATTGAATCTTGGTTAAATTTTTCATAATAACATCGTCTTAATAAAAAAAAACATATTTTCTTTAAGAATACGTCCCTTCTCCAAATGGTCTCGCAGATAAGCCGCACCCCCGATTTCGAACAACAAATTTTGGGGAAAAGGTGTGGCTTATCTGTGAGTCTTTACGGTAACTAGATGTCTGATAGCTAAAAGTAGTGATTGGATAGAAATTAACTAGATGTCTGATAACTAAGAAGACATCATGGTAATTTGAAGCGCCACAGCAATTAGGAGACAAAAATTGCATTTGTCATGCCATATGAAAGGTTTTATTTTGTCTTCCAAAATATGTCTTTTAAAAATTACAAGCTCAGTGAATTACATATTTAAAGCTCGACACATCAGATTTATTAACTAAACATGGATGCATATAATGATAACTCAGATAGAAATATAATTATATTATTTTTAATCAGGACTCAGCTGCAGTCTGTGCTATTTCCTTTAACTTTGCTTTCTCTTTCTCTTGCCTTTTTTTCCTTTGCTCTGAAATGAGGAAAATGATCAACTTAATATTTTTTCAGTGATAAAACATTTTATAATTAATATACACATAGCATGCAGTGTGCCTTGATTTTTGTGAATTAAAGAATATAATGCTGCTTACATATAGGATCTGTACATGGTACATTAGCCAATTGATCGTAGATAATTAGTCACCTGGGCCTTATCATAATATTAATATAGATGGGCCAACTATTTAAAAGGCAGATTTAGCAAAGACAATGCAACATCAAATGTCAGAATGCAAAAGCCCAATTGGAAAGGACTTGATGCTACTTCCTGTGCTCATTTTGCCATTGGTCAAGTCAATTTTTTTTTCAAATCATGCAATGAAATGTTTGCTCCAAGTTTTACGTACACAATATCAGGTTATGTTAATTAAATGGGCACTATCATGCAGTTTGCCGCTGATCAACCCCTTTGTTGCTTAGTATCCCACCACAAAAATAACAAGAAAATTTAAACCCTAACATTTCCACTGATTCAAGGAAAAGATCCTTGGACAAGCGAAAGTTTGGGAAGGTATACAATTGGGTTTTAAAGAGAGAGAAGCCATTGAAACAGACCCACAAAATCGCTTCAAATCGACCTAGAAACCAGATACAGTGTAGGACACAAAAGAAACTACAAAGGAGCTAGTTTAGGCGAGAAAAACTTAAAAACAAGTAAAATAAATGAAAAATAATTCCTAATTTTGTCTTCAAATTCGATACTTTTTTCCCCATACAAACCCTTGTAATTTTGCTATTTCGGAAAGGTCATATTACGTGATGCACGCCTCTGTTTATGACACAAAGGTCACGAAAAGCTGACGCTACCTGTCATTATATAGCCATGAAAATTCTACTCAGAAAGGCGCCTTCTGCAAGTGTTTCTCAATAGTTAAAAGCCAACTACTATAAACCTTGAATTTAAAAGCTTAA
>JAEMWC010000078.1:495000-500000 GCA_016490735.1 Pachyseris speciosa
ACGTAAATATACATCTAAATCTTTTTCTATCAAGCACCTTTTAGAAGAGCAGGATAGAAAGGTATTTAGTAAGGTATCTGGCATTGACCGACACCCTCTGAGGGGACTATTACCCAAGAAGAAAGTATCGACTTACAATTTAAGGAATCAAACAAGTCAGTATCCGAAAGTTAATACAGATAGATTCAAGAACTCTTACATTAATCGCTTAATTTTCAAATACAATTTAGCTATGTGACCGTATTTTAATTGTCAATAACTTAGATATATATACTTTTTACTCAAATATTGTGACATGAGATATGTATTTTTTATCTTGTGAGGAAATAAAGACTACTACTACTACTACTACTACTACTGGTAGATCTATCTGCTGGTGTTAGAACAAATGTTTGTTTCACCTACAATGTCCAAAAATTGTATTTTACTGTTAAATTTATCCAAATTAATGAAAAAAGTGAGGGTAAAACAGAAAAGGGAAAATTTTGAAGGCTGACCATTTTACCCCTTACCATACAATCTACTATCAAACATAACATTTGGGCATTACTATAATTGCTCTGAAAACTCTCTTTGTATATGGTGTTCCAGTTTATTCTCAGTTCAAATTTTATCTGTGCTTTGTTTTGGGGAATGGTAATGTATTATAATGGGTTTGAAACAAAAGAAATTAAATTTTAGCTAAGGATAAAATTGAATCACATTAACATATCCATACAGTGAACTGGACTTATGACCTTAAATGTAATTTAAAAACATCCTTCCCTGATGCCACCTTTTCTTCACAAAAAAAAAATACTTTTTTTGTCATCTTAAAGTCAAAGTAACAGTGTTTATTAGTTACTGTCTTTTCAGGAAGTACATTTCCACTATACTTATTCCCTACCTTGTCAGGCATCAGAATAATTTTTATTTGTACAGTACATTTCAAGTATATTTAAAACCTACTTCATCTCGGTAAATATTATTTTCCCTTACGCAGTATACTTTAAGTATACTTTCCAAACTGTACTGAAATTATACTTCATTGCATGCAGTATTATCCAAGTATACTTAAATTATACTTCATACTGATGAAGTACACTTGTAGTCTACTTAAAGTATACTTTTAGTTTGTCTTTTTGGGTAAGGGAACACTTTCAGCCTGCATTGTAGCTGTAACTTACACTATTGGATAAAGACCTGTGAATTTCCTGTGAAAAACCTGTGAGTTAACCTGTGAAAAAACATGTGAAATAAGAATTTTCACACGATTTTTCATAGGTTTTTCACAGGTTTTTCACAGGTTGAGAAAATTTCAGAACCTGTGAACAGGGCACTTTTCACAGGGTCTGAACGTGTGAAAAAACCTGTGAAGAAACCTGTGAAAAAACCTGTGAAGATGTTACTTATTTGTAAGGCTTTTTCACAGCTTTTGTCACAGGGTAGAAAATCCCAAAGCCTGTGAACAGGGCACTTTTCACAGGGTCTTAACGAGTGAAAAAACCCGTGAGGAAACCCGTGAATTTTATCCTGTGAAAATCCTGTGAGAAAACCTGTGAAATGTGAGTTAATTGTAAGGCTTTTTCACAGTTTTTTTTACAGGGAAAGAAATCTTAAAACCTGTAATTAATCAGGGCGTCTTTCACAGGGTCCTGTGAATAGCTGAGCTCTTTTTCTCACCTGTACAGTTTCACATCGGTAGAAAAATCTTAAACATTGTACATGTGAACTATTAAGGCATCGTTTACAGGGTATAAACTCTGATTCATACCCTTTGCCATGGCAATGAAAAATTAAGCCACCAAAAAACCTCTCAAAACTTACATTTGTACTGGCGTCCAATTATTTATGTTGCTTATATAATTATGTAAAATGATATAGTTACATGGTTTGTGCATACATATTAAGTTTGCATTTTAAGGATAGAAATAACCTTAGTTCCGTCCTTTGGGGTCAGTATTATTGTCAAAATTGCCTGCGCACTAGTCACCTGTTGACCATGGCAGGGCTTTAAATTGACAGTTCACAGACAATTATTCAATAGTACTGTTAAATTATACCAGCTTACCTGTGTTCAATGATGGGTTAGGTTTGTTTGCAGTGTTTTACTTAATAGCCCATTTTACAGCTGAGCGTTCAGTAACCTGGCCTTTGTGTGGTAGGAAGGCCGGAGCTCAAGGTCACTAGCTTGTTTTGATACAAACCTCCGTCTTTCTTCCATAAATGTGGATTAGTTAGCATACGAATAACATAATTTGAATGAGAAAAGCAGTGAGGTCTATCAAAACAGGGTCACTACCAGACTCTTTTCCATTCATGAGGCAGGGGTTCATTTCTTGAAAGTCCCGGTAACTTAATGGGCCTGAACCTGTATTTTGAAATCAAAATCTGAAGAAAAGTAGGGAGTGTTGTGACCTCTAATGAAGTCGATTTTGTTTCTTTCGCTGATAACTTTAATGTATAATTTTCAAAACTTTTGAAACTCCACCTGGAATGGAAAACAAAACAGCTTCACAGGCAAGGTAATTACTGGGAGCTTCAGGAAGTGGGCCTGGTTAGTTCAGGCATGTAAAATGGGCTATATATTTTGTTTAACTGTCCTCAGGAAAAAGCTTGTTTCTAAGACATTTTTTGATCCTATTTTGAAAAACGGCATTGTTTCCAGATCATTTAAAAAAGTTTTCAAAAAATGTGAAAATTACATGTAAATTAATTGCATACACATTTCATCCTTAAATAATGGCGAAACTGATATACAACACAATAACCAGACTGATCATGAGCCATGCAGTAAACATTTTTGCCAACATTTTTTTAATACACAGCTATAAAATCAGTTAAACATACAATACAAAATTACCATTTGAAGTAATGCATTGGCATCCATATAATGTATAATTTGTACAAAAGTTCTTTTGTTTTGAAATGCCTTTTTTTCATTTGACTGATCAGTACAAATGGTTTATGGTTCATCTGAGATTACAATGCAACTTACTTTGGGTTGACGGGTGTTTTGGGTTTGCTAGTTATAAATACATAATTATTATGAAACTGAATCTGAAAGGTCATTCTTCATACAATGGACAGTCATTTAAACATCTCCCACTGACGTACCCACAGCCACATGCCAGACAGCTGGGTCACTGAATTGACTCTCTACCTTAATTATCTTACTGAATTAAGACTGAAGACACCACTTTTTCAATCTATCCATCTTTGACATATCTTCCCAAGACTTAATTGCCTGTGAAAAATATACATAACACTTAAATTAATGCATGCTGCCTAAGGCTAATGTTCCAGAAAATTGAGTACTTTGCAAATTGATGCACATATGGAAAAGTACTATCATTTATTTTCAGCCCAAGAATTATTACAAATTTCTGCAATATAATTTAAACTTTACTGGTGCTAATAATTATCACCAGATTAAATAATTTAAGCTTCTGAAAGCCCATTGTTTTCAATCGTGTAAACTTTTGAACTAAGCATAAACTTATAATTAAGTTAAGCTTAATCACTACAGTCTGCAAATTTAAGTCATTCCCCAGGAAGAGATAGGATTAAGACTTCACTCAAACTTAAGGTTACATTATATAAGCTCAAAAGAATAAAAACTTAAAGCAAAATAAAATTTCAAAAGCAATAAAAAGAAATTAAACTTCAGAACTTAAATAGCCAGGAATAAGCTTTCAATAATGTAAACACAGGAGTAACTGCAGAATACCCTGCCACTCGAAGTTGTACCTGTAAAAATTATGGCTACATGGCTAGGCAACTACGGTGCTACAGAGCTACTTGGCTACGGAGCTACAAGGCTCCGTGGCTACGGAGCTACAAGGCTACGTGGCTACGGAGCTACAAGGCTACATGGCTACGTAGCTATGTGGTTAGGGAGCTACGGAGGTGCAAGGTAAAGTTGCTACGCATCTATGGGAGTACAAGGCAGATATTGGTTATCGTCAAAATTAATTACAAACGCAATGAAAAATGAGCGATTTGTGCCTTAAATCAAGTTTAAATGATAATTGATTTACTGTGAAATGATCGTATAAAATGTAACTATTTAGCAATGAATGGAAAACGAATATTTTGTACAAATAAATTGTCAGATTACAAAAATGCAAAAATGGTTCAAATCTTTACCTAAGATACTGTGTTCCATGTACTTTTTAGTGTTCTTGTAAATTTCAAAGGTTTAGATGTCTAAACATCTGGGAACATTTCTTGAGGAATATAGTCTGCATCAATCAATGCCCACTTGATAGCGGTAGAGATACATTTATTGGCATTTTGATTGTACTTGGATCTGTAGTCGTTTTGGCTGCATAAATCTGACGGCCAGTTTACATTGTCGGGTTTTTCCGTGATGAAGACTTGAACTGGATGTGGTGCAAATCGTACTTGGACGGTACGAACCATTCTGAGGCCTGATTGCTCAAGAGAGTTGACAGCCTCTGTGAACTCAGAAGTTGCGATTCCTTGCAGAGCACGTGGGCCGCACTGTTTGAAGGCCCTGCAGGTGAGAAGTGGACCACCAAAAAGAAGGCACGTGGTTTTAGTGGACATCAAGGTTGGCTGGCCTTTTGTTTCATCCATGGTGGGCGACATGAGGTCATTCAGGAACTAGCAAAATAAAATAATCAGAAATTAAATATGTAATGAAAAAATATTATGAAGCGTTTCACTTCACTGAGCTGAATTTTGAAATTAGTGAAGAGTTACTGACTGATGCATTGTGCATTCGATTTATTTAATTCAAATGTCTTTAAAGGGAGGTTGGGTGGTTGTTATATTTTAAGAATCAAGACAGTCATATTTAGTTTCTCCGATCATTTATTGGTATAG
The DNA here is from genome assembly GCA_016490735.1 of Pachyseris speciosa. Taxonomy (NCBI): domain Eukaryota; kingdom Metazoa; phylum Cnidaria; class Anthozoa; order Scleractinia; family Pachyseridae; genus Pachyseris; species Pachyseris speciosa. The sequence goes on from JAEMWC010000078.1 coordinate 499,831, forward strand.
GGTGTTTGCTGCTACCAGACAGACCAAATAGGAAGCTCGTTGAATGGTTTCAGCTTGTTTACTACCACAGTTCAATGTATACATTACCTCGTTCTTCGATGATCTACGAGCCGCACTGAACAAAAACGCTACACTTGAATCTAACTCGTTCTTTAATCCATGTGCCGAAA
>JAEMWC010000078.1:517500-525000 GCA_016490735.1 Pachyseris speciosa
TTTGGTTTTTCTTGATTACATGTGTCTGGTTGATTTGTTGGAAGCCCAATTAGCACTTTAGTTTCAGTTGGTTAAGAGCACTGTAGCGTTGATGCAGAGGCCATTGAATCCCGTTGAAGTCGAGAAATTTTTTCTGGTACATTGGCAATTGCTTAAATTGCAATTACCACTGTGATGATCATATCTTCCTCTAAATTTGCAGTTTACATAATCTCCACTTGAGTTTCTGTCATGGCAAGATAAAGGTTTTGGTCCTAGATAACCCAGAATTAGAGCCAACTGGCCCACAAACAACCTGGCCTGATGATGAACAACAAAAATACTACAGACTACTCACCATTTTCAATAAGAAACTTGTCAATGAATTTGAAACCATTTTTCTTAACATGTTTCTCAAGACCAAGGATCTCCAGAGCTGCTTGGGTGTCAAAATACACCTCATTTCCAGAAACAAAAAGCTTCAGACGAGTGGGCCAACCAAGGAAAGATGTATCTCCCCATTCACTTACCATGGCGGCAAATAAAAAGAGATGCAAATAAATGACGTGTTCATAAATCTAAACAACCATTGCTTTTAGTCGCTTTGGTGGTTGGTTGGTTGCATCTTTGATATGCCTTAATGTGACTGCGTGATGCAGTTAGCGAGGTGCTATCACCGATATGCCTTAATGTGACTGCGTGATGCAGTTATGAGTCATATATGGTCGTTTAAAATTTGACTATGTAACTGCGTGATGCAGTTCTAGTCAATACCCACATTTCACCCTTGCTCACCACAGAGTCTCCAGTAGCTCAGTGGTTAGAACATCCGACTAGATCACGGAGGGTCGTGGGTTCAAATCCCATCTGGGGCTCGGATTTTTTTCCGAGTTCCCATTTGATGCACAATATCTTTAACTTCTTATATTTACTCGCTTTGGTGATTGGTTGGTTGCATCTTTGATAATTATTGCATGCAAAGAATAGAGATTTTGTACAGACTGCTAAGTTCAACAAGCTCTTTGAGTTAATTTCCATTTAGCATGAGGCTTCTTCCAGAAAATTTATATATTAATAAAGCAAAATGTAAACAATACCTTCAGCATGAATCTGCCTATATTTATGACGGAAAGTATGCATGAAACAAGAAAATTACTGATGCAAAACCTCCTCAATTACTTTCTGATCATAATAAAGCATACCTTATCAATCCTAAAACACCCTGCATTGATTTGTAATTATTATTATAAATACATACAATGAGAATGCTCCTCATCTTGATCGTTAACTGACAGACAAAAAAACCTTATCTGAAGAAATTGCACAAAGTTTACCAAGGATTGAGTTTATTACAATCAGCTTCATATTTTTTCCGTGTTCCGGGGTGTTACAGTGTTCCTGTTTTTATTAGCACGTGCAGTGCACATTCGACAAAATAATGACTCTTTTGGAGCGAACTGTTCGTAATTCCATATTTATACATGTAAGCTTGGATATGCCAACCTTATAGCTCTGATAGCACGCTTGTTCTGTCTCGACTAAATCGTTTCAGTGAGAACCTGAACTTTTCGATGCTCGACTGACAACACCAAGCTCCAAATTACGCTTAATATAAGCTTCACAACTTGCACAACACCGAGTGAATAGAGTCGAGATACGAGAGCAAAAACGTCTATTCTCGCCAAAATAAAACAGAATAACACGTACTACGAGTATTATGCGTGCAGGAACCAAAACAAAACCTACTGGTAAGGAAGGCAATAAAGACTTGCTTCTTGTGAAGTTTCCACTGTCGAGGATTTCAAATATCTCATCAGTTGCACTACGACGAAAAACCAAGACGACGCTTCCTCCTCACTGAGTTTGCGGTGGTCTTCGGATTCGACCCCAAAGCGATAAACAGTAATAATTGTGTGCTTGAGATGCAATAGTCGAAGATTTTGAAGTACTTTGTATAGCAACATGCGACAACCTTGAAATTTAAAAACCAGTTTGACTTCTTGCCGACATTTTGCGATCAACCTCGTTTGCATGATTTTGGAAACGTCATCCGTTACTAAGAAACGGGGCTGATATTTATTCATGAACCCGAGTTGAATCGGGTTGGCTCGATTACACATCTTGATCGCTGTGATGTCCTCATGATTTAGACAATGGGCCACATTGTCCCAGCTCATTGCCAGCAAGTATTTGAAAAATATGGACAGGGTCTGGGAATTGTCACAATGGAAGGGCGAGAAGCGAAGCATATTTTTCTCAAAAAGTTGAGTGAAAACACAACATATCAAAACAGATGGATGATCTGGTTACCTCAGCAAGGTTTCCTGCAGCCAGGAACTCAGTGCAAAAATGAAGCCTATAATTATACCAAGTAGAGTTTTCAATGATCCATCGTAACTTTATTGTGGCCTGCTAAAGTTATCTCCTGAAGATAATAAGTGCACTTTTTGTGGATGCTACCCTTACCCTTGATACTGCACTGGATATTGCCAGAACCAAAGCAGTTACCAGCAAACGAGTCAAAGGAATTTCAAGCTACGTTTCTACTCATGTTGATGCTCTAAAGTAAGGTCGGGTTTTCTTCAAAAGCAGGAAATTCTCCTCTATGAGTCAGTCGATTCATTTGTTAAGAAAATTCGAATTCTTGTGGAAGAATGTCATTTTACGAATAAAGATAAGCATATTATTGATGCCCTTATGTTCGGAAACCAAGCTCCTCGAAAAGGATGCTACCCTTACCCTTGATACTGCACTGGACTTTGCCAGAACCGAAGAAGTTACCAGCAAACGAGTCAAAGGAATTTCAAACGATATTTCTACTCGTGTTGATCCTCTAAAGCAAAGTCAGGTTTCTTAAAAAGCAGGAAATTCTCCAAGCAAGCCTCGCAGCCGCATCATTCCTTTGTGTGGACGTTGTGGTACTGAGCGCAATATTTCTCAGTGATCTCTATGCCCAAATTTTGGATCAATTTGTGGTGCATGTGGTAGAGAGAATCATTGGAGAAAAGTCTGTTGGGAATCACAGTTAAGCAAAAGGCAACAAAGGTCAGGTGGTGGTCGTCAAAGGCATTCCAAGGCTCCTAAAGTTCTGTTTGGGATTATGGTTATTAAGAGGAATCTGAGTAATGGAGAGGATTAAAGGGGAGTCGTTTTGGAAACGTTTGGTGTCTGTGTTGTTTGGCAATTTATGAGTTGTCGTGGTGGTGAGGGCAGAAGCGGACTCTTCCCGTAACTTAATCTTAGGCGATGAGGTAATGAGTATACGGTGAGGATATGGTACTATTCTCACTGCATAATTAATTAGCTCATTGCAAAACATGCTGTTATTCCATCACATTCCCCCGTTTTTCGCCCGTGCTGGTGGCATCGGTAATGCTTTGCACCATTTGGAGTTTAAATTTGGTCTCCGCTTGAAGCATGGTCTTTTTGTCCTGTACTCCACAAAGACAGTCGTCTTTTGCGACCCACCGGCCTCCGCTGGTGGTGGTTGACCAAGCTCCTTTCTGCTCATATCCTCGCTGCATGCCTATTGCCTCATCAGTCGTGGGCTCTTCCCGTAACTTAATCTTAGGCGTTGAGGTAATGAGTTTGCAGTGAGGATATTGTACAAAGGGTATTCTCGGTTAGGGATGAATAGTAATTTGGCACAGTATTTGCAGCTACATCCTCTGTGCTAGATTAAATGTGCTACCTCTAAACCTCCTTTTACTTGTTGTAAGAAATGATGTCAGGATTCAAATGCACCGGCTGACACCACAAAAGTCCAGTACCATATGAATACATATTGATATTTCTGTCACCTACAATAAAGCCTTTCCTGAAAATGGAAACACACTATCAACATTACTAAAAAAAGGTTTTCCAATCCTCCTAATACCCTGGCAATTCTCTGTGCAGCTGGCTCAGTGATATCCCCAAGCTGTCGTAGGGCACTCTTTTTAAGTAGCTTATATTAAAATGCTCCATTCTGAAGTGACAAGCGGTATGTCACATCCTGGTTTTCCAGATGCATTAAAACATCGGTTGAGGATTAACTCAAAAGCTATCCCATTTCTTAGGATTGCATAACATTTAGCCAAAAGAAAGCACAACATACCAAACACTTAATTCTTCCATATAGATACAAAAAAAGTAATGTGATGTCAATAGCATGTAGTTGTCGTGTTGAATGTCCCTCTTTCACAGCAGCTGTCAGTAGTGAGACCAAATGTCAGTCTTGCTTTGAGGTAATTTATCTTCCAGTCCTCTTCTTAAGGTCCATGATCCTCTACACATTCCACACTCTCAGTGTTCACCTTCTCTGTGCTAACATCTGGATTTTTTTCTCGTGTCTGAAATGAATGAAACTCATTGCTAATGTCAATAATATTTTAACTATGTCACACATGAATGGTCAATCTACAGTTTGTTGCCTAAGCAGGAAGTTGATGACATAGGAAATTATTGGATGGTTTGTGGACATGACAGGGAAAAAAGCACTTGCAAAGTTCAATGAAACATACCTTGTTAGTACACAGTAAAATGGCTAGAGGGTCCTTTAATGAAATGTCATTCCTGGAAATTTCAAGGTTTTATTGAAAAGCCCAGGATTTGCGTTTCCTGACAAAAGAGAAACATGCATATTTTGAGCATATGAACTAAGGCTTGTTTAAATGCAAATGTGCTAATACAAAGTGGAATAGAAATTACAATGTGATAACTTATATATACAGATGATGAATGAGAAAATAAAATAGAATAAAATGATTACTCAATTAAGATAATAAGTAATATAATATAAAAAGAGATAATATAGGTAATCAGGCTGCCTTTTTATAAAAAACACAGTTCGAATGATATGAAGATGATAATTGCATCTGTTGTAAATTCTTCTAAATACTAATCTCTTACCCAGAGTCCTCGGGCTCTTTGGTCAGCAGGTGGAAACCCAGAGAGACTCTGGGATAATGGACTCCAGAAAATCTGAGGTTCCAGGTCTAAGTGCGCGTGCTTGGGTTTACTCTGGAAGCCGGAATGACTCAACATGGCATCCAAGGTGTTCGAGAATGGCGAAGTTCACGGATAAGTAAAATTCATTGGTTTGCTACAAGAACGAGTAGCCTCTGGCGCTTTCGGAAAAATGGGCCGTGACTGAAAAAGCGACACATTTGCTTTGTGTGCCACACTTTGGCTTGGTCATCTTCCAGCTGTCTTCAGCATTTAACCTATTGCAAAACCGAAGGGGAAACAGAAACCTGACATGGACTCTGCTCGGCAACAGATCTCTTTGTCTCCAAATTTTCAGCCAGAGAATCCTTTTCTTTACAACTCGCTCTACAGATGTTAGAGGACTTTACTATTTTTTCCTTGATACTCATCACCAGCAAATAACATGCTCAACATATTTTACTGGAAACCAGACCAATGTCCTCTTCAACTACGTTTATATTTTCGTACTTGCTGACAGCTCCAGCAATAACTTCTTCCACATTTTTCTCACCAAAAGGCCAATACAATGTTTTTCTAAAATAATTTTCTTGTAACACAAACAGTAATCAGTTTTGCCTGCTTGCATTTTGCCACGTTCTGCAGTTGTAACTGCTGTCGTAACTTCCTGTGCTAAAATGGCAGTTTAGTCAATTAGAAACTGTTACACAAAAATCAAAATCCTTTTTTTTTATTTTATAACGTGCTTAAGTTAAGAGAAAACACGGCTATAGAAAAATAACAGTCACACAAAATTAAGAACGTCTGAGTTTGATATTTCAAGTCTCCCTCCAAAACGAGGAAGATGGCGGTTCCTGGGTTTCCAGTTTGCTAACAGACTTCCTTAGACTGCTACTGTTATATAGGTGACCAATCAAAAAAGTCCCAGAGACTCTCCAGACGTCCACCCGCTGAACAAAGAGCTGGAGGACTCTGGGTACGAGATTGTCTTAATACAGAAACAGATTCTGATGCCCTTATCCCTTCTGGTAAATTGTTCCATTGTTTGCCGGCCTGTGCAAACATGCACGTGCAAGAATGCTGCATATAAGATGAGATTGGTCTTGGAAGGACAACCTTGAGGTGGATCCGTAGGCTGTAACCATTGCTTTGCAGGGTAATCATTTCTGGAATATAATTCGGTGCTTGGCCATAACTACTTTTATATACGCGTACAAGTGCTTGTCCTGTGTGCCGACGTTCCAGGCTTGAAAAACAGGTAAAACAAAGATGAAAGAATACAGGAGCTAGGTGAAAAAGTCAAGTTGCTGGAAGTTCAACTTGTGGCCAAATAAAATAAGGGATCGAAGCATTGAGATCTGAAAAATAACCAGACTGTAAATTTACTGACTGGTATCCCATCAAAGCCTGCCTTTCACAAATTATTTGACTCTGTGAATGGATCTATAAAAAGATATTGGAGTGGCCCTAAGAAAACATCCAGAAAAAGCAGGAACTTTAGGAAATCACGAAAATAATTTGGACCAAAACGTGCTCTTTCTCAAAAGGACGAGTTTCTTTTAACACTAATGAAACTCTGTTTGGGATCCACCAATGCAGACTTTGTACAAAGACTTGGCATTTCACGCAGTACTGTATCAACTATTTTCAACACATGGGTCAAACTTTTGGCTACTGAACTGAAATGCCTAATATACAATCCTAGCATGCCAAAGAAGTTCAAAAATCCAGGATACTGCAAAGTGCGCCATATAATTAACTGTACTGAAATTTTTTATAGAGACCCAGAGCGACCCTGTAATCATAGCATCAACGTGGTCAGATTACAAGCACCAAAATACTGCAAAAATCCTAGTTTCAATCACCGCAAATGGGGCCTTCAACTTCTCAAAGACATGGGGTGGGTGCACCTCAAATTTCCATTTGACATGGGAATCAGTTTTACATTATCCTTGGGCCATACGATGCAATAATGGCAGATCGTGGATTCACTATTGCATAGGATCTTTTGCTTCACAGCTAATCTACGCATTTTTGTAGAACAGGCCATCAGGCGGCTGAAAACATTTCGTATAATCAAGAACGAACTGCCTATCTCTCTTACTGGTAACATTATCATTGTCTGTGCTGCATTATGGAATTTGTACAGGCCTCTTTGCAAATAACACGTTTTTTTTTTTTCGCTCAAGATATCGAGTAAAATGTGTAATTCACGAGAAAATCCACAGCCCCACCATGGAAGGAAAATGGAAATTCCAGGGGGGGGGGGGGTAAGTTTGCTGCCTGTTTGTTAGGAGATAAACATCCATAAGAACACTACACTGTTCATTTGGAAATTCCTTAGGGGTTGGGGTATCGTTTTACAAGTAATTCTCTCCATGTTTTGAGTATGGACTTAATGTGCCTCTTCTGGAATAACACAATTCAAGATATCAATAGTATGTTTATAGGTCTAGTGAAACTGATTTCCTTGCTCTGATTTCCTTGGGCCCCGTTTGAGCCCCTTTTCACAATATCCTGGCTATCCCAGTAATAAAATTTATGTTAATGTCTAATAACACCAGTGTAATTAGTGTAGGAAGCAAGTTTTTTTTT
>JAEMWC010000078.1:530000-542500 GCA_016490735.1 Pachyseris speciosa
GTAAAGATGACCTGCATAACCTTTGAATGCCAGTAAGATTAAGGGAGCACGAAAGCACTGCTTAATACGACCTTAGAAGATTAGCCCACCTAAGCGTAGTCCTTTTTATCCTTTACTCTAATCCTAGTTCCAAATAATATTTACTAAGGTTTTTTTTTTCCTTAAACTTTTTATTGTTTCGTTTGCATAGCAGTATTATATTTTTTCTTTCTCTCCTTTTTGTTTTTCCTAATCGATAACCCATTTATTGTGTACTTTAGAATCAGTCCTTTTGTTTCTTATGTGCAGTCATGGTACTGATCAAATTGTTATCATTGAATGTAAGGGGGTTACATAATTACGCCAAGCAACGAGCGATTTTTTGTATCTCAAGAATCAGAAAGCTGATTTCTATTGTCTACAGGAAACATTCTCACTGAAGGAAGATGAAATCCCCTGGGCCTCAGAGTGGGGTGGGAAAATAATTTTCTCACATGGCAATGAACATTCCAGTGGCACCTGCATAATGCAGCAACCAAACTCAGCATTTACTTTCCAATGTTTGCTTGTTGACCCTAACGGAAGATTTGTTACAGCTAAAGTTAAGATCGGTGACGAAGAACTCTTCTTAACCTCTGTATATGCTCCGTGTGTTTCCCAACAACAATTATCCTTCATTCAAGACTTAGGCGTTAATGTGGTATCCAAAACAAACTACTCTAAAAGTATCATCCAGGTGACTGGAACACTACTCTGCAATCAGTAGACAAATGTGGGGGGCGTCCATGGTGTGAATCCAGTTACAGAAATTATCTTCTTAATTTTATGGAAGAATTAGGGTTCGAGGACGCTTTTCGAGCTCTCCACCCAAAAATGAAGGCTTACACTTACGAATCAAAAGCTCTAAAAATGAAGTCGACAATTGACTTTTTTCTCATTGCACAGTCCTTGAAGCTAAACATAAAAAGAGCAGAAGTTCGCTCATCGATTGCACCAGATCATAAATCCATTTTCTTCAGGGTTGAAATTAACGACACATTCACCCGTGGTCCAGGCACATGGAAATTGAGTAATTGATTGCTTGAATAGGAAAGCTACGTAAAAGTAATTACAGAGTGCCTACCTAAGATTCTAGATAAATATCAAGAAGTCGAGAGTTTTCAACTTTTGTGGGAATTGATAAAGATGGAGATCCTTTCTGAAACAATAATTTATTCTAAAACCAAGCGCAGAGCACTCAACAATCGTGAAAGTGTTCTTCAGGAGAAACTTGATGTCCTTGACAATGAAATCTGTAACAACAGTGGCCATCTGAATCAATCACAGTTGGATGAGTATGAAGCCACCAAAACGGAATAAATGAAAGCTATGAGGAAAGGGGCAAAGAGGCCGTGTTTCCTTCAAAAGTCCGCTGGATCGAAAAAGGTGAGAAGCCTACAAAATATTTGTTTAATCCAGAAAGCGGAATTTTGAGAAAAAAGTTATCGTTAAGTTGAAACTTGAGAATGGAGAAATAATTACAGACATGAAACAAATTAACCTAGAAATAGTCTTTTTATAGTGATTTACTTGAGACCAAACTCACGAACAATGCCTTCGAGGACTTCAGTGACAACTTGGGTGAATTTATTGATAATATTGAAGTTCCCAAATTGTCCACTGAGGAATTCATACCTCTTGAATCCGAACTAACACTCAATGAAATAAAAAGTGCTTTGAAGGCCTTCCAAAATAACAAATCCGCTGGAGGTGATGGTTTTTCGAAGGAATTTTACAAGACATTCTTTAATATAATTGGTATACATCTTCTTAACCCTTACAATTTTCAAAGCTTTTATTAGGAGCCAATTGTCCATATACCAAAGACGAGGTATAATTTGTTTGATTCCGAAGGAGGATTCTTGTTTGATTGAACTGTCCAATTGGAGACCTTTAACCCTCTTAAACGTGGACTATAAGATTCTGGCTAAAGTAATTGCCAAAAGAATTGAGTACCAGGTTTCGTTAAGGATAGATTTATTGGCCAAAATGTGCGGCTATTAAATGATATCATGGAATATGCAGAAGCCAAAAATCTACCCAGTATCTTTCTCTTCATTGATTTTCGAAAGGCTTTCAACACTATTGAGTGGAGCTTTATACATCAAGCTATTGACCAGAAAACGGATAACAAATCCTTTATAAGAACGTGGAAAGTGGTATGATGAACGCAGGCTTTATGACTAATTATTTCGGGGTCCCTAGCTGCGTTCGGCAAGGGTGTCCTCTTAGCCCTCTTTTGTTTGTATTAGCTGTGGAAATCTTGGCCCTTAGAATACGCCAAATCAATTTTGTCAGGGTATCAAACTTCCAAATGGACAAGAAGCTAAGATTTCACAGTTTGCAGACGACACCACTCTTACTGTCAAAAATATTGCTTCATTGAGAACTGCTATAAACATAGTGAATTCATTTGGTGCTATTTCCGGTTTGCAACTCAACAGGAAAAAACAAAAGCTATGTGGATTGGTGCCGCAAGCAAAAATAAGACAGACATTTTGGAATTTAAGTGCCCTAAAGATCCCATTAAATTCCTTGGAACTTTCCTCTCTCATAATGAATCTGAAAATAATAAACATAACTTTTTCTTTATTAAAATAAAGAAAATGGAGACTAAGCTGAATATATGGTTGTCGCGTGACCTGACACTTTTTGGAAGAACTTTATTAGCAAAGTCTTTAGGCTTATCTCAGCTTATATACACGACTTCTATGCTACCAGTGCCAGAATCAGTAATTCAACAAACTCAAAGTAAATAGTTTGCCTTCCTATGGAAACATAAGAGAGATAATATTAAAAGACAAGTCCTAGTACGCCCTCTTTCCAAAGGTGGCCTTGGTTTTCCATGTTTCAGAACTACTGTTACAGCACTACACCTTAGTTGGATAGGCCGACTGTTAAGCGATACCAGTGATATCTGGAAGGCAATCCCAAACCCCTATTTTGAAAAACATGGTGGACTTTTGTTTCTGTTAAATTGCAACTTTAGTGTCAAAACCTTGGCTAACCAGCTTCCCCTTTTTTACCATGAACTCCTTGAATATTTCCAAGATTTATGCAGCAACTATGACGCTCCTCTGAGTCGTGAATTCATTTTATGGAACAATAAAGAGGTATTGATTGAAAAGAAATCAGTTTTTTGGAAGACATGGATGGAAAAAAAAACCGTTATTTTCGTACAGGATCTGCTCACTAGTCAGGGTAAATTTCTTTCGTTACAAGAATTCAGGAAAAATACAACATCAATGTTAATTTCCTGCAATAGTTCCAAATCACCTTGGCCATTCCTGCGTGGCTCAAAAACCAGGCCTCAATAAATAAGGATCTTCAGCAGCTAAGTTCTCTCCACGGGAACTTTGATTACAAACTCTCGTAAGATATTACTTTTGACCTTAGGGAAATGCAATGTAAGCAATTTTATAAATTGTTTGTAGAAGCAATCGATATAGAACCCACTGCAATTAAATCTTGGCAGAAAAAACACCCTAAAGTTGCTGAGCAATGGGCACTTTGCATTCAAAGCACTTATAAAATAACATGTGACAACAAATTAAGAGAATTCAACTTTAAACTATTGCACAGAATTCTAGTCACTAATAAGGAACTAAAATACTATGGACTAACAAATTGTGAGAAGTGTTCTATGTGCGACAGGATCGATTCTATTAAACATGCTTTTCTTGAGTGTCAGCCGTTCTTAAATTTATGCGAGAAATCCATTCAATGGTTTAAGGATTTGCATAAAACTAATGTGATTCTCACGCCTTTACAGATATTTTCCAATCTATCAACTCCAGTGTCTAATCTTTCTAATAATCACACCAAAGACCTGAGTCTTCTCCTGCTCTATTCAAAACAACATTATTTTGCCTGCAAGATAATGCAAAAGAAATTGGACGTTTCGGAATTTATGTCTAAATTAAGTCTGCAACTAGAAATAGATAAGCTTGGCATAACCATGTGATCCCCATCTCCCCTCCCTTTCTAGAATCTTAACATAAATATGTAATAGGTAACATGCTTTGTAAACATAAGGCGTTGTTAGCTATATTATATGTGCGTTGAAAAATCCACAGGCTGACACTGGGACACCTGTTTGTAAGAAAAGAGTACTATGAGCAAATTTGTGTGGATATGTCATTCCTTTTACACAATGACACTATTATTCTCATTTTATAATGTTTCACATTGTCTTTCCTTCTGCCCACATGGCTTCCCTTTGCAATGAATATGAGATAATCATTATCAGGCCCTAGACAAATACTACATGAGTGCTCACTGAAGCTCCCCTGCAGCAAACATGCATCAACATCTCACACTAAAAGAGGATTCAAACCAAACTAATCTAAACTACAATAGTCTTGATTTACATCACATTTAACATACCTGACACTTTGCTGAAACTGTTTAGTGCTGCTGCTTCATACACCATGCCCCTGTGAACTTCTTTGGTGCAAAAGTTCTCTCATCCAAATTGTTGTGGATGCAAAACCAACATCTGCCGAACTCTTTTTGTCCGTGAAACCCCAGTAAGTATTGCAATTTACTGGCAGTAATCACCCCACAGCGCAGTGCAAACCACTCTTTGGTTCCTTGAACAACATCAGAATAATTACTTGTAGAAACTTTCACATGATCATATGTGGGGAGCTTAAGAGTTACAGTGTCTCCAGTTGACTGAGAGATCAAGTTTAAAAGTTGATCGGATTTGTTTGTTGAAACAACACTGTCATTACATGATGAACCAACAGATTTGGTGATTGATCCAGAAGACAAGCTTTCATTGTCCTTTCATGGAATCAGAACTGAATGCCAAACATCAGCCTCTTCAGTAAATCGAGCAGAAGGGATGTTGTTGTCTTACACTGGAGGCTGCTTTGCATAGTTATGATCATAATGTACAATTATAGAAAGGTAAGCATTTTTGTATGAAAGGTGCAAATGTAGTCCAGATCCTATGTTGTATTTATTCAAAATATTTAAGAGCAAGTGCACAGGAAAATCGAGCAAAAGGCGGCCACAGTCGAAAACCTAACCTACCCTCATTTTAAGTCTATAGAGAGGTACTGACGAGTTTACAAACCTCCTGGGGTTTATTTTCCGAAATACGGTCGATTGTTGGAATTATTTGAGATTTTTGATTTTGCCCGTCTGATGCCTGAAATTAGCCACCTCACAAGGGAAAATAGACCGGCCAAAATAACTGCTTCGCGTAACCAAACATGTCAACCTATCGGCAATCTAACACTTAATTTCTATAAAATGGACATCTAGCATCCTATTTACAACAGATTTCCGATTCTGAAGTGTAAAATCAATGCTTGTTAACCGCTTTCTAAATGGCCAGTTGACAAGAGCTCACAAATGCGAAAAATTATAGGCAAAACTGAAATCGAGCTCCTGGTTATGGGAATTCTCCGAATTGCCCCAAATTTTAGTTTTGAAGTCTCGAGATATAGTGTTTTAACGTAAATTAAAATTTTGGTTGGGTTTTTTAGCGAGCACTTCAGAATAAGTCGACCAATTTGAAGAAATTTTGCACTAAGTGACCTCAAATTGACCTCAGAGTGTTTGTTTACATTGACTAGTCACATATTGGTTACATTGAAATGGGCGCTCCATATTAACTAATAGTCTCATTCCATATTTCATTTGAGAATGAATTTGACTTACCATTGTATAATAGCGTTGAATAGTAGCGTGTGTTGTCTTGAAGTGGCAGAATGAAGCCGATAGAGGCTGCAATCGGGTTGAGTTGTTTTCCAAACTGTTGTAGATCTGATATAAAACTTTCAGAAACTCCTTCCTCGAATTTGCCTAGTATTATATCTGATCGTAAGAAATGCTGCAGTTCATCAACCATATGCCTGGGTAAGTTGTTGAGACATCTGTGACACATTTAGATCTGTTTAAGTGTTGGAACTGGAGCTGATAAGAGGTCATTATGGAGCTGATTAGACCCGAACTATTGTCGATTGCGTGACAGAGTTTGAAACACCCCTCGGGCGAATCCTTGGCACTTTCGAAAACCCACCACCACCACTTTTTAGGCCAGAAATTTGACATATTCTTTTGTTTTCTGTTTCTGTAGGGCGAGCACCCAACATAATCATGTATGATCGTTAGTAAATCACTACTCAGAAGTGACAAAAGTTCAATTTCTAATGACGCTACCCCGGACTGCTGACAGATAATAACAGTTTACATTAATTGTTACACGATCTGTTCCAAAATGATATACTGTCAGTACAAAGTTTCATCAGAAGAATGCATAGATTGCCCAGGTGCTATTCAATGTGAAATATGCCAGTGCTTTCAATCTTTTCTTTAAGCCATGGAATAGAAATGTCATTGTCTCCGTAGAAAATGTAACTGCAGGGAATTTCCAGTCCATAACCTGCTCCTCGATTTACACGTTTTCCTGTTGTAATGGCCTTTCCATTGTTGGTCCTTCGTTTCAAGAATTTGCTAACTTACTGAGACATTTGTAATGGTATGTAGCCGAAAATTTCGTCTTCTTTTGACTCGGCGTTGGGATGTTCAGCTTCAGTAACATTTTTTGACAGTGGCCTCATTACTGCAACTGCATTTCCATCTTTTTCATTCAGTGGCTCACGTTTCAGTCTACGTTGCTCACCAATTTCGGGAACCCGTGTTGTTTCATCCTTGTAGACATGATAACCTCGTATGAATGAATGAACCGTGATGCTTGAAAAATTCTTTTTCTCCATGTAGACTTCAAACGGAGCGAATCGATGCTGAATGATAAGCAAATGACGAAGATTTTTGGTGCTGTAACTGCACGTGTTACACGTTGGTTGCATGGTGGGTGTTCAAGTTTGATGGGCATCTGCACTTTGTATCCTTAACACGTGAGATAAAGATAAAATACTCGTGGGAATTTCCCACATTTGTACATGCACGTGTGCTCAACATGGTTAAAGATGAGGAACTGTGTTAAATGCTCAAGTCTTACGAATTATATTTGTCTGAAGTGTGCAAAACCTGTCTATAACAAGTCTAAAGAATGTTCATCCCCTGCTGACGAAGACAGCCTTGGCTGGAAAGCTGGTGTATCGGTGGCTTATTGCATTTCTTGTTCTGACGTGCCGACCCCGAAGGTGGCCAGGCAAGCAAGAATCCCAGTTAAGGACATCAAACCAGTTACAAAGAAATTCACAGCGAAGAAGCCACCAATGCCCCCACAAGCTAATGATGGTCAAAGGAAATGTCTTTCCCTGAAAGAAAAAATAGAAGTCATCCGGAAATCTAATGAGGGTAACAGCACGAGAAAGTTAGCGAAAATATATGATTGTGGGAAAACACAGATTGTCAAAATCCTGAAGCAGAAAGCTAAGATTCTCGAATTGTAGAACTCTAATGAAGGAGCTCAATCTGAAAAGAGATTGAATGTTGAATAGTATGGCGAAATCAATGGTTTGTTGTGGAAATGGTATACCAGAGCAAGAGAGTCAAATATCCCTGTTGATGGCCCCATGCTGGTTGAAGAAGCGCGAATCATAGCTGAGAGAATTGGAGATGACACATTTAAAGGAACAAGTGGTTGGCTAGAGAAGTGGAAAAAGAGACATAACATCGGCCAAATGAACATTGCTGGAGCTAACTAGGGGCTACTCACTGAGGGATATATGGAATGAGGACGAAACTGGCTGTTTCTGGAAGGCGATGCCTCAGAAATTGCTCTCTCAAAAGGGGAAATGCTGTAGGGGCAGCAAGAATGCAAAGCAACAAATAACTGCTGCATTCTTTGTGAATGCAGCGGGCGACAAAGAGGCCCTTATTTTGATAGGAAGTAGCAGACGACCGCGCTGCTTTGCATGTTTGGCAAATCCATCATACCCCTGCAGTGCCCAGTACTTCAGCAACGAGAAGGCGTGGATGAGAACCGAGATAATGGTTACTATCCTTACCAGGTTGAACAACCGTCTGAAAAGAGAGGAAAGCCATATTATCCTTTTCTTAGACAATGCACCATGCCATCCACCCTTGCTGACAGAAATGTTCTCCAACATTAAAGTGGCCTTTCTACCGAAGAACACCACATCGCGCACACAGCCCCTGGATGCAGGTATAATCAAGGTGTGGAAGATCTACTACAAAAGGAAGTTGCTGCAGCATATCGTTAGTCAAGTTGACGGACAACACTCTGCCAGCAAGATAGTAAAGTCTGTGAACCTCCTAATGGCCGTGCGATGGATGGTAAATGCGTGGGACGAAGTCAAGTGCGAGGTAATCAGTAAGTGTTTCAGACATGTTGGAATGTACCCCTCAGCCATGGATTTGGATGAAGATGATGACCCATTTGCCGGTGAGGAGTTACTAGACCTTGAAGCCCTGGTGCAGAAGATGTCTAAGAAAGGTATTGACGCTGCACCCTATGCTGCCTTTGACGATGATGCGGATGCCTATTACTCCTTGGATCCCGCCGATCCTGACTGGAGGGAGACCCTAGAGATGACGTTATCGCTACTCACTCAAACAGCAACAAGATGGAAATAGCAACTGATTCCGACAGTGATGATAGCAGTGATGATGCTCCCTTACCGGTGCAAACAAACAGTTAAAGGAACACTTGATCTCGTGTGTCAGATCGCTGAGTTTGCAGATTATCAGAGTTGCGAGGAGTTGTCCACTGCAGTCATGAAAGTGTCTGATATTCTTGTTGACATGAGGCTTAAGTCACAGAAGCAATCAAACATTCTAGATTTCGTGGATAAGCGGTCGAATACGACTGAGTAATGTAAATACATTATTAAGATTTCAAGTATATGCACCCCATGTTTGACGTTGTTTTCCTAGGTTTTGTTCAGTTTAAATTTCAGGTGATTTTCATTAACATGAGACACATTGACAAGTACTGTACACTCCACTCTACTTTTCCCAACACTTGTTGCATGTGAAAAAAATCAAATAAATTAGTTTCTATTTGCCTAATGTTAGCTGATTAGGTAATATGTTTATGTAATTAATTGATCAATCCAGTGTTAGACTTATTTTGTTGATCTTTCCCATAAGCGACCACCTCCCATAAGCAACCACTTTGTCGTGGACCAAGGGTGGTCCCTTATGAGAGAGTCGACTTTATTTTTATTCTAGTATGATATAATATTGTACATAGCTCTATAATTCAGCCTTATATTGTGTATATTGCTGCAATGAGTTTTAATAAACAGTCATTATCATTATTATTATTATTATTATGTATCTACTGACAAGTAGCACTGACACAGACAAGTCAGATGTAAGATAATTAACATGTTGTTTCAGAAAATTTTATTTTCAGTAAATAGGTTGAATCCTAAGTAAAAAATAATCGGACGACTTACATTGAAGTCTAAAAATAACAACAATTATAATATTTAAATTAACTTTGAAGAAGCTGAAGAGCTGAATGTACCTTTCTGGTTCACCATAACTGTAAGACAAAAGAACACTTCCTCTTGGCACGAGTATTGGAAGCTTGCATCAACCCTCCCTGCAGCTGGAAGAGGAATTCTTCCGTCAGCAAGGAAAGTGACCAGACCTGTCTTGAGCACTTTGTCCATAACCATTTTGCTAAAACGAGATGAGGAATTTAAAACAAAATTGTCTTCAAATCAGAGGTCAACCTTTGCATAGGACCCTGTGACTATATGTACTCCTTCAAAATATAATATGAAATATGTCAGGTGTTTAAGATAACAAAGCAGGACAATTTGGAATGAAAACCTGGAACAGTTAAATCCAAAATTACTTGTAAACTAGGAATACCTGCCGGTAGAGTGCCAACGAGTAAACACTGGCACAGTTGTGTGCGCAGAGAAAATTAAGAAGTAACCAGAGTACAGTCGACTTTTTAAAACTGAATCGTTGTTTAAAAAAGCATTGCAAAACTCACGTTTTTCTTTGTTTTTTAAAATGTCTATAAGAATTAAACTTGTAGGGTAGATTAGAGGTGAAATATGAGTCCCTTGCATTACTTGAGAGAGATGAAACCAACATTGTTGAATTCAAATGTGACATGTTTGTGTTTTAACATGTTCTTAGAACGCAAATCCCACATGCTCTTGTTTTAAAATGTTTTTAAGAACAAAACTTGTAACGTAGATTACAAATGCACATCTAATATGGTCTTCTTTGTTTTTTTAAATGTATTTAAAAACGCTAATGGATGAGCACAAACTAACAGCGACACGTCGTGTGACTCATGACTCGATTGGAAAGAGGCTTTATATTCCCTCTGATTATGTTTATAGTGAATATATTTGAATGTATTCAAGTGTTTTTTTCCCCTTAGTTATAGCACGCTGGCCGATTTTGTAAACAATTGACTGTTGTTTTGGCAAGATTTCTGTTTTGGCACGCTCGCCATGACTGTCAAATTTGTAATTTTGAGCACACTAGCTCGATAAAAGAAGAGGCTTTATACGCCCTCTGATTGAGTCTATAGTGATTATGTTCAAGTGGTTTTGTTTTTTGTTTCTTAAATGGCACGCTGGCCGATCTTGGCAAGGCAATTAACTGTTTTGGCAAGCTAGCCGTTTTCGAGCTGATTTCGATAACTGCCTCGCTGGGCGATTTTTCAGCCTGCTAGGTGTTAGATTTGTGACAATCTGGCTCCCAAAAACACTAAATTAAAGTACACGCAAGAAGACAATGCTCACGAGTGAATAATATCAATATTTCCACTCACCTTTTCCTGCCTAAGCCCGCACAAGCCACCATGAGGTCAATGTGGTCATCTTGTCACTGATTATGATCCTCCTGATGTGATTGGATGCCATTGGCTAACTCGAAAACAATCACCGATGATGTCACTCTTACATTACTTTATGCTAACTTTTTTCATTCGAGATTTTGTCTCCCTGTACCAAAATCAACTCGCACACACGGCTTTATAATGCTGCCGCCTTGTCACCCTCGCGTCCTCACGAGGGTGATTCGTTGGCAATTAAGTTGAACTTAAGGTATTACTTACGGGTCAGGGGTAAAAATAAAACTTGCCTTCATTTTCCGCCAAATTAATCTTCATACACATTTATGGTCAATATCAGAAGGAAAAAGGTTTTTAGCGCATTGGATTAGGAGAGAGAGCGTGAATATCGTTACCAGGGGTGCCATTTTGGGATGCCATGTTGGATTTGGAGATGCAAGTTTTAGGCAGTGGACTCAGTGAGCATGCGCACTTAGTTTTGTCAGTGGGACTCGTGGATGTCGTGCGACTGTTTTTATAAATTTGAAGCTATTCTATTCAGTAGGTTTGTTAAAGCAAATGTACGTTACCCCAATTACAGCCAAAGATTAGTGTAAAAAAGTGGTGTGTTATCATTGGGAAAACAAATCGTCTGTTTACAGACCTGTAAGTGACCATTTTCTGCTGTTGTGTAGAATTTGTAAACAATCTTTCTTTCCCAGTTATTTTATTTTCACCGTTGGGTTTTCATTCTCATAGTGTTTTCTTTGCAAAACTGGCGATGTCATAAGTGGGTAATCCATTATTTGTGAACGATGACATTCACAATTGTGTCCATATGCGGTGGGAATCTGTGACAAAATTTATTGCTTTGCTGTATAGCTACTAATTAACATTTTGCCTGCCAACTCTGCAATAATTAAGTTTCATTCCTCTCCGCTTGTAAGTCTTACCAAACTACATGCTATGATCTCTTTCTTCAGGTCACCCTATTAAAGGACTCTTCAAAGTGGCAGCCATCGATTGCAAAAGTTATTGACTCACCAGCAGTGACAAATAAAGATGCTGTATCAAATCGTCAAAATAATCTTCTTTGAAACCAAGTAAAAGGGTTGATTAATCTAAACTTCAAGACTGGCAAAATGTTTGTATAGATGGACAGATACAATAGACTTATTAAGTTTCGCAAGTACATTGTTTGCGGGATAATCCTCTTATTTATATACATAGAAGAGAGGTCCAAGGCTAACTCTCCTTTACAATCCAAGGTATTGAGGTGTGGTGCCCCATCAATTTGTAATCTAGGATCACATTGCCTTGTAAATGAAGTTGATATATTTCTCCTGAACTGTCATTTTGTGTTCTGGAAATAAATTCCCAACTTCAAACCTACCTTGTTGTGCTTCTTTTGCTACATGTATTATTGTTGTAGAGCCGTGGGAGAAAATGTAGCTACCAGCAGGATGAATTTAGTTCAATGTAATTCAGTGGTAGTCTTCAATTTTGCATATGTTGTGATTTCAGTATAATTGTGGTAACTAAATAATAAGAATGGCACATGAAGTTAAATTAAATTAAATAATTATAATTTAAGGTCCTTTTTATTTTGTCATCTGCGATCGGAATGTACTGGGCAATTGGCTAGTCTGGGGACTATCATGAGTCTAACAAAGTAGCAGATACACACGATAGTTTCTTGGTGGAAGTGCCACCAGTTTGTTAGCCTAAATTTCAGCTGCTGTCTCCGCTTGCTAAGTTACTCTTGACTTAGCAAGTGGAGGAGGCGGCT
>JAEMWC010000078.1:557500-672500 GCA_016490735.1 Pachyseris speciosa
CACAAAGCCATGTGACACCAAACTCGAAAATGATTGGTATTGGAGCCAAGCTCTATTCTCATTCAACAACGTTCAACAGCATATTTCAACGTTAAACATCACATGATACACTATTCAACATTTGTTGATCAGTAGCTGCAACATTTGTTGCTCAACCAATGTTGAACTGTGTATCATTCGCTTTAGCTATACGCATAATCTGACTAATGTAGCAGCATGATAGTAATGACTGCACCCATGCAGTCACAGTCCGGTCATAGCTTATATTGAGGAGGACATTTAACATTTTAACATTTAATATTTTAACATTTTAAGACAGTGGTAGTAAAATCACTTAAATCCACTTCAACATCTGAAGAAAGTAGCGTATAACTTTGACAAATTTTTATTTTCCCTAAAAATTTGCCATACTCACAAAGATTATGGGTTAAAATTTTGGAGCCTGGAATCGAAAATAAAAATGTAAAGCATGTCACCCAATTTTTGTGTCTACTGCGCATGCGCAGGTAGACACTAAGATGGAAAAAAAAGTTTGTTAACCTGTCGATATGCAATCGCTAATCAATAAGTGATCTGTGATGCCGAGGAGGGTCGGTCAAGCCAATTCCGACCAATCACGTGTGAAATCGCAACGAGCGATCCACTTGTGCTAATCCGTGTTGCCAAGGATTCGGTCAGGCGATTAATTTCGACCAATCACAAGCGAAATCGCACGAAGGATTTCACCAAGGTCTATTTCACAGGAAAAAAATCAGATTTCCCATTCTGGGATAAAATTGGGAATGCTTCCCAATTTTGGGAAATAATTGGGTTTTAATTCCCATTCTTGGGGATTTGTTGGATAGCCTTGGGGAAAAAATGTCACAGAAACTGGAAATTATTGGGAAAAATAAAATGATAAAGCAATGTTTTCCCAATGTTGGGAAATATTGGGAAACTTTTCCCAAAAATAGGAAATTACTGGAAAACCATTGTGGAGGTAAATTCACAGAAATGGGAAATTTTTGGGAAAAAGAAGTAAAGAATCAACTGATCCCAAAACAAGGGAAAATATTGGGTTTTTTTACTTCCCATTCCTGGGAATATGTTGGACAGCCATGGGAAAAACACGTCACAGAAACTGGAAATTATTGGGAAAAATAAAATGGTAAATCAGTGTTTCCCAATGTCGGGAAATAGATGGAATCTTTTCCCAAAAATAGGAAATTACTGGAAAACCATTGTGAAGGTAAATTCACAGAACTGGGAAATTTTGGGATCTTTGTTTTGGGATCTGTAGCAAAGAAGCAACTGATCCCAAAACATGGGAAAATATTGTATTTTTTCTTCCCTTTCCTGGGAATTTGTTGGACAGTCATGGGAAAAAAAATGTCACAGAAAATTAAAAGCAATACTAATTGTCTCCCAAGTTTGGGAAATTTAAAAATGACCTTTTTCCAAAAATGGGAATCATTGGGTCCTTTTCCCTTTTCCATGATATGGAGTTTTCTGGAAAACTAGTCCTCATTTTTGAGAATTTAAAATGTAGTTTTATCTGAATTTTGGCATTCTGTTGAGGCTTTCCTTCGATACATGATAAATTGCTGTGCACAGTACAGTTCCATGTTAACTCCCAACCCATTGCACGTGAAGATTAAAATGGGTAAATTCTTTGCATCTGAGAAATCAAGAGAATCTACTTCACTCTCGATGTCAGTGGAGTTGCGTGCATCGATCGCGAGCCCAGTTTCATGGTCTGTTAAAAACTTTGCTTGGTGCCAGTGTCGTAGTTCTGTACTTCTATCAGTTGCTCGTCCATTACACTCTGAACATGGGCAATGAACATGACGGTATTGCTTTTCTACACAGCTGCAAGCATAAATATCACCTCGACTCCAAAATGTAACTTTCCTGTCCGCCATCTTGATTTATATTTCCGCAGCATGCGCATGACAATTCTTCAATTCCCAGTACTCCATGCGCGGCGGGCACTATATAAATAAAAGCGCGCCAAAAGACGCCCTCTTAGTGTAGAAGCTGATGCGAGTTAAAAATGGCTGAGGTTGTGGAGGAATCATCAAAAAATCTCGGGCCAGATGAGAACGAAACTAAGGAAGAGGGGCCAAGTCCTGAGCAAATCCTGAAACAAATCACGGACTGCTTTGGGGAAACTGTAGGACAAGCATTTCAAGGTGGGAATAGCTAAACTGCAGTTAAGAAACGGAATGTATTTTGGGGCGAACTCGATGCTTTGGCTTGATTTGGCTTCTCCGATCGGGCTTTATGTTGTTAGATATGGCAAGCGTTGGCAATTTGCTATACGCGGTTGGCATCAAAATATTTTAGGGAATTGCATAATGTAAGCTTATGATGCATTTCTCAAACAAAACCAATGGTCGCCCAGCCATAAAGCTATTTAGTTTCTACACGGCGATGTCACAACAAGAAAATCAATAATACTTCGTGAGTTACATGAAAATACTTTCTAATTTTCTTGCGTGTAATTCATGCATTAAATTCTCCATAGAACAAGGGATGAATAGGACATCATGATACCTTTTTATTTTGAAAACGAGGCAAATTTTGTTCAATAAAATGTTTGCTTGAGAAAGACTATCGTATCGGTTGAACAACCTTTTGTGGGGTAGGAAAAATTGGCCTTTTTATTTGGGATAAAGAGTGAACAAATGATTATGATACATGAAGTTATGAGTTGAGGTGGGGTGGTTGTATGCTGACACTGATATTTTTTGTTTGGGTTTAATTTTGACTGACCTTATCTTTAGGTAGGGAGGTGGGAGGACAGATTTTTTCTTACAAGTTACCTATCATGTTTATCAACATAATCTGGTTTATTTTACTCAATGATATTGAACATTGACTTCTCTAGAATGACTTGCAAAATATTATTTTTCTAAGCCTATGTGGTCTTTTTAACTCTCACTTATTTGGTTGATAAGTGAAACTACTTGCAGACATTAGTACCTAACAGAAAACTTATAAGTGCTCCATTGCATGCATTCACCCATTTCTCAAATATTGCAGGTGAAGATGCTACACAACTTGTGGTTATTAGAGACCTGCTTCAGCGGGATGCAGTATCAGAAATATTCAAAAGGCTTAAGATGTCCTTTGGACAAGCTGTTAAGTTCAAAGCAGAATTTGTTCATTTCCTTCCACCTGTTAAATGTTGCTACCACTAGTAGTAAGAAAATCGAAACATCATTAAAACCAACTATGGGGAAGCTCTCCACTATCGATTCAGCCACAAAGCGCTTGTATTTATTTAAGTAAGTGACCAATACACCAACAATTTGCACTAACATGCTGATTTTTGCCAAGGAGGCTTTTTTTAGTTGTGATCTCTTAGAGGATCTCAACAAATCCCATATAATCAAGTTTTATCTTCTGTGACGCCATGCTTCACCACTGGTTCTGGCTAAGGCTGGCTTAGTATACTTAAGGTTTGAAGTTTCAATAAGTTGTCTTTCAAATTTTTCTGTCCATGATCTAGGATTGTTTTACTATTGTTTCAGTGGACTTGTATATTGACTTCAGTTTATTAAAAGTAACACGTCATGATCATTGGCATTAAAATATTGTTTTTATTTGTTCAATAGTTCTTATGTTTCACATGCACAAGTAGGTGTAAAGTCGTAAAATCATATTTCTGGATGACAAAATGGCCAACAAGATTGTACAACTGAAATAGAAACCTCTTCATTGATGTACTCCAGTCAGGGAAACAAAATCACTTTGTGTGCACAAACCCATCATTGATTTGTATTGGGTCAGGAATGGGATTTGAGTGGGAGTGTATGAACCCAGTATTAGGGAAATATTGGCACAATATAAACCCATTATTGGTTAATATTTGGGAGAGGAATATCCCATACTTGGGACTTGAACGGGAATGTAAAAACCCAATACTGGGAAAATATTGGCATGATATAAACCCATTATTGGGTAATATTTGTGACAGGAATATCCTATACTTGGGATTTGAGTGGGAATGTAAGAACCCAATACTGGGGATACATTGGCACAGTATAAACCCAATTTTGGTTTATGTTTGGGACAGAAATATCCCATGCTTGGGATTTAAGTGGGAATGTAAGAACCCAATACTGGGAAAACCTTGGCTCAATGTAAACCCATTATTGGTTTATATTTGGGACAGGAATGTCCCATAGTTGGTTTATGGGTGGGAATTTAATGACCCATAAATGGGAGTGGTAGCATATTCCCAGATTTGGGTTTTTCCAATTTTATCCCATTCAAAACCCTATTATTTCCCTTTTTAATCCCAAAATGGGAAATCTGAAAATTTTCCTGTGTTTCGTACGTGTTTTCTACAGGGTGTTCACTGGCTCACTGCAGAGTGCTTGGTTTTCCGGTAAGTTTTGTTCTCTAAACTTCTGCTCGAAGCTGAAGGAACAACTCTTGGACATTCTGGATTGATACTTGTTTTACAGGCCGTTGGAAATCGTTGCAAAATGACTCTCCTTCGCGCTGCACCAATGATGGTTTGTGCAGTTCCTCGCGTTTGGCGAAAGTGTCAAAATCGAAATCTTTGCTTGTTTGCAAAAATCGACCCACTTTGGTCACAAAGTCAGCGTGAACTATCACGGTTACAAGATCAGAATACTAAAATGAGCGAACTATCACGGTTACAAGATCAGAATACTAAAATGAGCTTTCCATTCAAGCGATTCACAAGAATGCCATTCACCACGTGCATGTGTACCTTTCCAGAATTAGGTCTACATTGTGCTTTCTCCAGCTTGAGCAGAACTTGGAAACTTGGCTTACTGTCAAATTTATCATGGTTAAGTAAGTCACTTTTATTTATTTTTGTATAAAAATCTTATCCAGTCCTTGGGAAGTTGGGCTCAAAATGTGGTTGTTCTACGTAGTGTTAAAGTGAAATCTTGTTCAGTTATGGAATTGCAATTAATGGTGAGCTTATGCACCAGTATGTTTCGTTTGTCTCAGAGCAGCTTGTTTTCAAACAATTTATTTTCAAGGCAACATCTATACTATCAGTCTCTTGTGTACTTTTGGGTTGTGGGAAATCATGCTCAACGTGTGAAATATTTAGATCAAGTCGATGTAAATATCGATTGCAGAACAACAGTAAGAAGCAAGGAAAGATACTACCAAGTTCGTAAATCCAGGGACAGGGACCCTTCTAGGATTAATGAAAGGAAAATTTTCAAGTTCATGAAAAAAACAACCGGTAGAAAAAGAATGAAATTAGCTCTACGAAATTTCACTCCCCCATCATCTAGATTAACAAGCATAGCAGTTCATTACAAAATGTGGTATGTGATACACCACTGTAGAAATGACTCTTTCTTCAGTTCGTTTTTTTGCAGAGGCCTCAAAAAACACAAGATCCAGTCACTTAGAACTTCAGACAATAAACTCTTCGATGACAAAAAAATTCAAAACAC
Organism: Pachyseris speciosa; assembly: GCA_016490735.1. Taxonomy (NCBI): domain Eukaryota; kingdom Metazoa; phylum Cnidaria; class Anthozoa; order Scleractinia; family Pachyseridae; genus Pachyseris; species Pachyseris speciosa. Next base: position 562,936 of record JAEMWC010000078.1, read on the forward strand.
TTCATCTGATCACACTTGTCACCAGGCATGTAGGATTTTAAACTTGGATCTTACTTTTTCACCAAATAAAATAAATAATTATTGTTTCTCTACAGAAAATAATGTACATGTCAAATCAAATTCTAGACATCTTGGACGGTGTAAATATTTTTGTGCTGCAAGGAGAAAACTCTTATTGTCTGGTGATATTGAGTTGAATCCAGGACCTTCAGAATATCTTGTATTAACTCAGAGATTAAGCAATCTTGGCTTAAAGTGTCTATGCGGCCTACGGGTTTTTTATGGTTTTGGCATCTCTATAGGGCGTAGATGAACGTCCCAAAAAGAATTTTTCGATTCCGTCACTTTTTAACTCTGAAATCAAGCTTCAAAGTTCCCGCTTCAGCCACGCCCAATCAAGTTGACCGGGAGACAGAACCAGAAAGAGACTTGGTTCGAGAATCGACCGTGACGTCATGTCAGGAACGGCGCGCCAAATTCGTGTTGATCTCCACAATACTTTTGTCTGTTTTGTAATTGTGAAGAAAAAATCCCCGGCAAACTATGCCTGATAGATGCGTTGTTGCAGGTTGTTCGAATATTTCAGATCCACAGAAGGGAATAGCATTACATAAAATTCCATTTTATGGTGACGATCGAAGGGAAGCAAAAGCCAGAAGGAAAAAATGGACGGACTTTGTAAAGTTAAAGCGCGACAAGTGGACACCAAGCGCTTCTTCTGCTCTGTGTTCTTGTCACTTCGCTCCTGAGGACTTCACCCGACGGCTTTCGTTCGGAAGTCTTAAATGCCAGCGAACACTCATAAAAGATGAAATTGGTGTTCTTCCAGTGCCAAAGTTTCAACGCAATACCTGGGGAGAAGAAGAGTTATCCGATCGAGGTCGTCGCCAGGTTGGTCATGCCTGCCACATTTATCGCGTGCAAGCATAGTTGTTTTCCAGACGTTGTGAGGAAATCGGACATTTCGCTCAATTTTTTACTACTTCTTTTTCATGTATTTTTAGTTACCTGCGTTTAATTTCTCGTCCAAGCACGTACACTTTCTGTTTTCGTTACAATCCTGTAGATTTTGAGGGAAGCAATAGCGCCAACGTGCACATTAGCTCCTTCTACTGCAGCTGAAGTTTCTTCAGATTCTGAGAGTTCTGTCATCGCCACTCAAGTTGAGAAAAATGAGGAACCTGAACCGACAGAACCAGTACACATAAAAATTCTAGCAGATCCCCTCTTGATCACCACTGATGCAACAACTCAGACCAAGGGCTGTGTTGGATGTGCAAAGTTGAAGGAGGAAATCCGTCAAATGGGAAACAAGTTCCTTACCCTCAAGCAGAAGTATGATGCTGTGATGTACCGACCAGCCAAAGTTACCACTGGTAAGTTCAGTTTTTGTTGAATAAATATATCTTATTAGATGTTTCGTTGTGTAGTATCGCGGAGTATTTTAACGAGTTGTGCTGTATTTTGACGAGCCCGTAGGGCGAGTAATAAGAGATTTATTATCCAAGTAGTATTGCAGACAAAGAATTTATAGTAAGAAAAGCTTTTTTACGGGAAAACGTGACTGGTTTTGCTTTGTGCACGCGGAAAAAAAAAACTGTAAAACAGGTATTCTACAGTACGAATATCTAAATGGACAATATCGCGGAATGTTTGTACTTGTCTCGTGCGTTTTCTGTACAGTAACTAACAGAGTTATATCATAAAGGTAATACATTCCTACTGAATCCCCCAATCGTGGGCTTTTAATTTACAAAGTTTGATATGGTTATACTTTGTATGTTGTTTGATAAAGGTATTCAGTGTGATCGCGTCAATGAGATACCTGTACCTTTGGCAAAACAGCAGCCTGCTGCAGGGGATGTTTCGCCCGATACCACAACAGATGTGGTAGATGACATCCAAGATCTTGCCAATGAAGACGCAACAGAGGAGGATGTATGCGCGTTTGAGGTTATTGAAGAAGAGCCTGAGCCTGACTATCATGATACCTGGCAGGATAACAACTACCAGCCAAACACAGATAGTGACACAGGGACAGAGACAGACACAGACAACGAAGAAAGCACATCAGCTAAACATCCAAGGTATATTAAATAATAAAGAATAATAATTGGGAACCCCACCCCTTCAAAAAAAAAACACAAACAAAAAGTGAACAAAAATTGATTGTTTCTTTTTGTGTTCTTTTAATTTTGCAGGTTGCAGGATGATAACAGTCTACGAAAAGAGTCAAAGCACATTGTCTTCCTATCAAAGCTGCTTCTACTTTTCAAATTTTGCCATACTTGTAAGACTGATGAACCATTAGTTGAAACTCGAGAGGTTGGAGCCATGGCAGTGATTACCACCCGATGCCAGAACCCAAAGTGTCCCCAGAAAGAAAATGTCTGGTGCAGTCAACCTTTCATGCCTGGTACTCGAATCCCAGCTGGGAATTTCCTTCTCTGCTTTGCCATCCTTTTGGCTGGTGGTTCTGCCAGCAAAGTTATTCAGATCTTCAACCACATGGGCTTGGCCTGTATTTCCTTATCCACCTTTTTTACACACCAGCGTGTAAGTAATAAATGAAATAAACTATTTTTAATTCAGACTAATAGCAATACTTGTTGGGTAATTGCAGCAATACCAAATATGAGGTTTACGTAGAAATTTATTTAAAATTATACCTAAGCATTTTCACAAAATCAATGTAGTACATCTGGAGTCATGCTTTTATGGCAATATTTGCCAATATTAAGAAAGCTAAGAAATGTTTCTGACTTTGTTAGCCTTGTTTTGAAATTTTAGGACAAGCTATTTCCAGCCATATACCACCACTGGAAGAAATACCAAACTGCAATCCTAGAGAAGCTGAAGGCAATGGGTGAGCCCCTCACTATGTCTGGAGATGGACGGCACGACAGCATGGGCCATAGTGCCAAGTTTGGTGCCTATACAATGTTTTGCTGTTCTCTACCACTAGTGATTCATTTTGCTCTTGTGCAGGTAATTGCCTGGCTTTGAGAAATACAATTTAATCTCTTCTGTTTAGTTTTAGAGGATAACATATTAACTTATTAGCTAAGTCTTGCTACAAAATTCTGTAACTAGTACACGACATATTTCCTCCATGTGCGGGTTCTATACATGTAGTATTGTGACCTTGATAGTTACCCTTAACACTGAGCTTCAAGCAACCTTTGGATTTTATTTCTGTTGTCTTTGATGATATGCCATATCTCAGGTAACTGTATACATTAAAAACAAATGAGGTGCAAGTGCCCCATCTGACTCTCATGTCAACTGACTTATACTGTATTTGATCACATTCCCTCTGTGATTTTAGAGAAATGAAGTGGGCAAAAGCCCAGCCATGGAGTATGAGGGTTTCCAAAGGTGTATGATATACCTTCTAGGATGTGGTGTAGTTATTGGGACATTCATATCAGACCGTCATGCATCAATAGCAAAGCACATGCGTGAGAAGCTAAAGGGCATCACACACTACTTTGATGTTTGGCACATAAAGAAGCGTAAGCTTTTATAACTCAGTTAGGTTTTCGAGTACAGTAAACACCCACATATAAGAACAAATGGATTAAGAACACCAGGCTGAAATTGGGCCAATAAAGCCCCATTTTTATAAGAACAAGATCAGCCTGAAAATTGTAACATGTTCTTATAAAATGGAAAAAGTATCATAATTACAAAACATGTAAATTTATGTTTGCTGTCAGATAACTACATAACTCTATCAGCTGTCAAGCTGTCTTGTTTTGGTATTGAGTACTTTTCTTCTACAAAAATTATCTAGTTTATTTTCCTAAAATATGCTAATTATACAACTAGCAACATGTTTTGGATAGTATTACTAAATAAAAATTTAAGAACATTTTAAGAACATTTTGAGGCTGATTTGTCACTAAGCACCCGATAAATAAGAACTCAATCAGCCTGACCTCCAAAATTGTGTGTTCTTATATGCGGGTGTTAACTGTATTATACATCAATATATTTACTAAATAAAAACTGTCAGTATCCTGAAACTGTCCATTTTCTTTTGCATTGTATTTGACTTGACTAATCAAAGTGCACTGAGCTGAGAAACGTACTGCAAAGCTTTCTGTCATTTATTGCTTGCAACCCTTATTTAACACTGTATGAGAGTAATAAACTGAATTTATGTTCTTCAGAGGTACAGAAGGTTCTTACCAAAATTGCCAAACAGAAGGGCTGTGAAAGCTTAAATGAATGGATCACTCCTTGCATGAATCACTTGCATTGGTCTGCAACTTCAACCATGTGTGGAACAGGGAGGATCATATGGGCCAAATTCAAGTCATTCCTGAGCCACATTGTAAATAAACATGAAGACTTAGATGATCCCCTGTTCAACAAATGTGGACATGGAAGCAGCATTACTCAAAGGAAGTGGTTTCTACCAAGTATGACAATGTCTGTGACCAATTGCCATCTACAACTCTGACTGCTTGTCTGCTAACCTACACTAATTTTTAGTAACCAGATATACATGTTTATATATTCATTTTTCAGATGCATTGGTGTATGAAAAAGTTGTGGCAGCCCTTACTGATAACAGACTAGTTAAAGCCATCAAGCAGGCCTCTCCAATTGCCCAGACAAGTTGCCTTGAGGGCTTCCATTCTGTTCTGAACCACTTTTGTCCGAAGATGATATCCTTTTCATTTGTTGGAATGCTATGCAGGTATTTTTTAGTCAACACCTGGTTTACATTGTATGGTAGACAAGACAAGACAATAATTATTATCATCTTACCATAATTAAAAATACAATTATAATATTTCAGTTTGGAATGAGTCAGATGTGGCACTGGAATTTTCCATTTGAGTTCTTTGTAAAATCACTGTCAGAGATCTTTCTGTTTTTTTTTCCAACCTAGGCATATTCTTGCTGCATTGCATTTCAATTACAACCTTGTGAGCGATGTCAGGAAGAACCCAGATGGTTCCAGCCAGGTTAAACTTGTTTATCCAAAATTTAAAAATGGAGTAGCTTCAGTGAGAGATGTCAGGATACAGCCAAATTATGGTGATTGAATTTCTTTTGTATTTATTCTCTTCAACAATAAATTCATACTTTCCTGGTAGAAATGTTGAAATAATATGAATTAACCCTAGATTCTTTTTTCCTAGACTACATTGAGGAGATATATGAGACACTCTTACAAGCCATGGGCTCAAATGATTGCTTGGGCAAGGCCGCAAAAGAGCTCAAAGAAATGACCCCACCTCCAATGAACACCATGTTGGACAAAGAAACAAGGGAGAGTGCACTTGATACAAGAGAGAAAAGAAAAAAGATGACAGTTAAAAATGTCCCCCCAACTACACCCTGTGAGTATGTAAAACTTTGCAATCAGTTATGCATGTTAGTGCAGTGTGATAACCCAAATTGGTACACATGGTTTTTGGTAACATTTTAAAGTACTGCATTCATAGGTTAAACAAGCAGATGACAGACTTCAGAAAATAATCATTTCGTATGAACTATGAGATGTTACTATCAGACTTTTCATGCCAAACAACCAAACATTACATCAGGCCTCTGGCCTCACACAAAACCTCTAGATACACAATGCTGCCTGTGGTAGAGGCTACGTATTCTTTGCACCATTTTTACAGACCTAAAGAACAGTACATGCAATTCTTATTTCTTTCAGTAGCTGAGGTTTTGGAGAAGGAGTCCTTGAGTGTAAGCACCGACACAACTTCAAGGAAGAGAAAGTGAAAACCACATCATTGTAATGCTTGTAAAAGGCCAATGAAAGGACACAAGGGGGTCAAAGACTGTCCAAAGAATATGGATAATCATGAACATTAACAAAAAGAGAGATGCATCTTGTAAATTTTAATCAAATTATTTCAAATCTGGGCAGAATGTAGCACAAAATACGTTAAATTATATTTACTCAGTTCTCATCATCTTCATAACCAGTAAAGTCAACACCTTCCACACTAAATTCCTTCCGTATCATGTGGTACGCACAGGCTGGTAAAGGAATTCTTCAAGGCCCCAGGTACCCATGTACCAACTGGGTAAATTCTCTGTATGCTGTGGCACGAAGAAACCTGTGCCAGACAAAAATGTACAAAAATGTTAGAAGATTGCTAATGATTTTCCAGTAACTCCATTTCTTCTATATGTACTGAACCATACTTGAGAGGGTCAAAATAAAATGCTTCTTGTTTGATTGACAGCAAGACATATAGATATTGAGACAAACGAACACAATCACTATATCTTTGTTTTACTTTGAAATAAACCGACTTTGTTTATTGAGTGACATTTAACAGTAATTCAACAGACAATCCTGTGGCCCTTGAAAATCCAGAAATGATGACAACAAACTTGACAATACTTCCGAAGAAAATAAATGGACTAAAACTAATAAATCTTTAAAAAATATAATAAATAAACAAGGTAAAAGAAACATAAGAATGAGCTGGCTAATCTGCAAGCAGCTAAAAGTGAAGGCCAGGCAGCTGTAGAAACTACAAACTAGACATTCTTATTACCTTGTTTGCTACTAGGAAGAAAAACAAGCCGGTTACTGTACAATAACTAAAGCTGTTAGCACAATGCATGCTTTAGAGGAGCAGGGTTGGCACAGTGGTGAGAGCGCTCGCCTTCCACCAATGTGTCCTGGGTTCAAATCCCGGACTCGGTGTCATTAAGTGGGCTGAGTTTGTTGGTTCTCTACTCTGCTCCGAGAGGTTTTACTCCGGTTTTCCCCTCTCCCCAAACACCAACAGCTGAAAACTCACTCATTTTCTGTGGCAGTCTGCCTGTACTTTGTGCCATCTTGGGCCTTTTTTTTTTGCAGCAGCAGATCGTAAAGACCACTTGTTGATACAGACTGGGTTAAATCCAGGATGATGAATAATACAGTTTGGTGCAGGGCTAACTTCACGCTGAACCAACTCACTGTCAAGAGATCTTGAACATCCATCAATCTCATGACAACACTGGCACTCCATAGCATTTTGTAAGAGGTCAACATGGCAGTTTCCACACTTGCACCTGTAAAGTAATTTGTTGTCATTTACTTCGTAAAGAGAAAGCCAAGATAAAAACTGGAACAAGTCTTACAGTGGTGTGGAATCAATTTCAAGTGCAATTTGGATAAATAATGTACATCATTGGCTTCCCTGTCGGGTCAGCCCCTGGGCCAACCAGGGAGATATGAGGGGGAACACAAGGAGATGGGTGCAATTCTTTGCACAAGGGTAGGGGTAAATCTCAACATTGTTTAACAGTCAAAGATTAGGGGGTAGGGGAATTCACAAGTTTGTAAAGGATGTCAGGGGGATTTTCTGCTGAAAGACACCTCACACAGGGGACTTTGCCTTAAAATATTCCCCGATCTCCTGGAGAAAATTCCTCAAGTTTGCTTGACTGATTTTACAATCCTCCTGGTTATCCAGGGGGTCGACCCCAAGTGGAAGCAGATGACATGTGCATATAAAGCATGAGTGCACAGGCTCGTGCAGTTTGTGGTCTTTACAAGTGCTTATTTAATCCAAATTGCACGAGAAAAATCATGTGATTACTTACTAGTAATACACACGAAAAAATTTCGAGATAGCTTATCATAATTTTGAAGAAGCAAAAGTGTATCAGGTGCAAAAATATTTTACGCTTAAGCCTATTCAAACCCTGCATATATCATCGCTAGTTCAGTCAAAACAACAGTTTTCTCAATGTTTTTAAATTTTTTAAGTGCAAAAAGCGGCTAAACAGTTATAGGCTTTACAAGGCTATTTTGTTTTTCAAGTGTCTATCAAGTGCTATAATCATTATTTCAGCTCGTAATTCTCGATTACGTCGGTAATTTCCTTTTCTGGACACCACTTTTCCCAAACAAACAACCCAAAAAACAGTGCTTTTTGCATTGTTCTCGTTTTTAGAGCTGTTTTTCAGCTCCTGTTGTTGTTACGGTCGCGCAAGAAAACCTCCCAGGTTATATATCTTTAACACGCACATGTGCAAAACTGCGGTCACGCAGTACTTACCACGTGCTTTCTTGTACGATTTTGTCAAGCCGGTTTTGTAGCTGTTGTTGTCTTTCTTCGATTTTTTTCCTTTCACGGTTATATTCAAGAAGCCAATCTTCATCTGCCAGTGGCTCTTGGCAATAGGGACCTTCTTCTGTTGAATCGCAAGGAGCATCACCGTCAAACGAGTCTTGATCTTCGAACTCTATCTCTTCGTTCGAATCTGATATAAAACCTTTGTTATCATCTTCAGAAGAAAAGTCGTTGTTGTTATGATGTTCCATCACTTACTGAACGGTGTCCTAAAGCGTCCCTTGAAACTGAACTACTGAACAAAGAGAACGAAACACAAACACTGTCAAGTTATCTTCCAAGTAAACAGCTTCGTGCTTCCTGAAGTGACGTCACTAGTCGCCAATCTTCGTTTATGCGGTCAACTTGATTGGGCGTGGCTGAAGCGGGAACTTTGGAGCTTGATTTCGGGGTCAAAAAGTGACGGAATCGAAAAATTCTTTAAGGGACATTTATCTACGCCCTATAGAGATGCCAAAACCATAAAAAACCCGTAGGCCGCATAGACACTTTAAGGCCGCTAGATGTCTGTTCAAAATCTGTTTTCTCAATGCACGATCCCTTCATAAACACATTGAAGATGTACGCCAAGACCACAATTTCAAAAATGCAGATTTGCTAATCTTTGCAGAAACTAGGTTTTCCTCACTTGACAATGATAGCATGTATAATATCGAAGGATTCACTTTGTTTAGAAATGATAACCACAATTTAAATGTAAGGCCCTATGGTGGTACTGCAATTTACAGTCAGCATTCCTTTGTTTCTAGCTTTCCTTTAAAATGTAATATTAATGGGATTGAGATAGCTACTGTGAGACTATCCACCCTGCTAAACGTAACAGTTATAGCAATCTACCGCTCACCAAAAATCTCTGTAAGACTTCTGTGTTCCTCGCTTATCGAGATATTACAAAATATGTCATTCCAATACAGAGTTATCATTGGAGAATGAAGTAGAAAGAAGGCCTCTTTACAATCTGTTTACACAACGAACTTACAAACAACTCATTTCACAGTATACAACTGATAACAAAACAATCATTGACCATATATATACAAACATCCCAGAGTTTTATGTTTCTTCAGGAATCTTGGAAACATATGTTACTGATCACAAGGCCATTTGGTTGTCCCTTCCATTTCAAATTAATTGATCCACATTCCCTTTCAATCCAAAACTCAACTTGGAAATTTGTGTCTAGGTCAGTATTTATACATCACTACAAAACTAATTTAATCAAACCTACATACAAAATGTTCCTAAATCTAGTGATGCAAATTATTCCACAACTCTGTGAGCTAAAATAACAAGTGTTTATTACATGTACTGTAGATTAATTTTGTACTATTAATATTTTTAACTTACCTATGTACAGTTAGGTAAGTATTTTGTCTTTATATCTTATTGAAACTATTTCCATTCTACAATGTTAACATCTCTCTCATTTCTTTCTAGCCATGACAACAAATCACAAGCGCAAAGAAAGTGACACAGGCTTCATTCATGATGTAACGTTGATGCAAAAATCAAAGAAAGGAAGAAATTACTACAACTTCACATTACAAACTTCACCTACTAAATACAAAAGAGTAGTTGGTTTTGACCATAAATCCCATCAGATTGCAAAACACATGCAAACCACATGCAAACCACAGGTAGCCCAACAAAGATACTTGCTGCAAGAGAGGAAAATGAACAACTGTTCATTAATCAAGGAACAACAATTCTAGAGGCAAATTCATCTGACATAGACTTCCCTAGCCAGAAACCAACAGCTGTCACTGACTGGAAGTCAAATGATCAAGCATCAGACATAACACTTGACCAAATCAAAAGTTTAACTAGAAACCAACGTGTGAATGTAAAAGGTGTATTAACACTTGGAGAGTTGCCACCAAAAGAAGTACAGAAAAGAAACAGAGAAATTGGCCATGTCAAAGAGGACTGTGTGATTGAAGATGGCAAAGGAACTTCAACTATACACATATGGGATGACCTTATAAAAACACTCAAGAATGGCAAAAGCTACCATGTTAAAAACCTCAGCGTCAAAAATTACTCGGGTAACACATTGTTAGGCACAACTCCCAGCACTTTATTTGAAGATGGAGATGCCACAATTTCCCTTGACAAAGTCAAAGGACCAGAACTTCTGGCCAATGCAGAGAAAAACGTCTCTGTGACTGAATTCAAATTCGTTGATAAGCTAAACATCTACATTACTGCCAAATAAAAACATGCAACAAAAAAATGCCACATATGCCGGGAAAAAACATTGTGCAGTGTCCACATTGTGGTGCTTCACAGAAACTAAAGAATGCAACAAAGAATATTACTGCAAGACTGTGTGCTGACTTAAATGGACAAGAGGTTTGGTTTACAGCTTTTACAGACACAATTAAGCATTTTTAAGCAAGAAGAACTTAACTAAAGCTGCTAAGTCAGATGAAATCAGTGAAGCTCTTCTAGATCTTGAAGACATCAACTTCACATATGACTCTACATCAAACTTCATCACTAAAGTTGCAGAGTAATTGTCAGAAATAAGAAGCATTTCCAAACCCTTTCTAGTTGTTGATGTTGGTAATTACACCAATGAACAGACACTATTGTTCTGTTGTTGTTATTGTAAAACAAATTTATTTCTTCTTTACCATAATTTTATTATTTAACAGTTTAGATGTTCCAGTTCCTTGACAAAATCAAAGGACCAGATTTATTTTAGGATAAAATGAATCAACACAAAACACATTTCCAAACCTTTTCTAGTTGTTGATGTTGCTAATTATGCCACTGAACAAAGACACTATTGTTCTGTTGTTGTTATTGTAAAACACATTTCTTTCTTCCTTACCATAAATATATTATTTAACAGTTTAGATGTTCCAGTTCATTGGCAAAATCAAAGGACCTAATTTATTTTAAGATAAAATGAATCAACACAAAACACATTTCCAAACCTTTTCTAGTTGTTGATGTTGGTAATTATGCCACTGAACAAGGACACTATTGTTCTGTTGTTGTTATTGTGAAACACATTTATTTCTTCCTTACGTGTATTATTAAAGAATTTACTTTGCTCATAGAAGATGATGTTGCAGTTCCTTGACAAAATCAAAGGACCAGATTTACTTTAAGATTATTGAAGTTTCCCAAACATAAGAGCAATATGCACCAAAACAAGGCAGTAGACACATGTACGCATTGCGCACCTATTTTTTGCCATGTTTCAAGAAAAGTGTGACCCCTGATAAGGTATTTGTGGTCAAGGGTCTCGTACATCCCATAGAGATGAAAGTCTGCATAGTAAATAATGACAATATGGTTTTAATAGCTGTGTGAATAGCTGAGTAATGATCTGAGACAAAAGAAAATAAACATGAAATATAATGAAGAAATGACACATTCTTGCATTAAAAATGAATTACAATGTGTTTACAAAGTTCGGAAAATTACAGAAAACCTTATTGGGACTGGGTTTACAAAATAATTAAAAATTATAAGACCTACAAGAGTTACATAAATTTCAATCATGACTACTAAAAAATTTATACTAAGAATGTGATTTAAAATATAACATCTAACAATCAAATTTAAAAGATGTTGTGTTTGCCATTAGGACAGTACGAGGGAAAAAGCTTCGACTAAAATGCTCGGTTTTACATTTAAAAGACGTCGAAGTGTTAGAATTCCTAAGGGAATAGTCATGGACAATAGACCTTATCGCGGTTAGATGTTTTGTTTGACAAGGGTCCACCTTTGGTAATTTTAAGAAAAGCCCTCATACAGAGTTCATTGTGCTTATCTTCAAGTCTAGCAATTTTAGCAAGTTGTAAGGCTTCCTGGTATGAGGATCGAGGATTATATATGTGGTCCTCCACAGGATTTCAGGTAAAATGGTGATGACACGGGCACGCGTGTGAGGACACGGCATGCAAATTGTGTTATTTGTCACGGATATGCACATACATAATGAAGAAGACAAAAAGTGGCACGAAGCTTTTGTTTTCCGTGACTTAACACGCATAGCCTTTTGTTCAAGCTAGCATGCAATTTGTCACGCGGAGAGTGTGATTAAACACGGGAAGCGTGTTATGTTACACGATTATCTAGAGAAAAGGGCTCGGCGAGACTGAAGCAAAACTGTGCAAGGTTTGAATACAAGCTCACCGGTATTGTCTGCATAAAATTATGGTAACACAACGTGCATTTTGTCAGCTGAACGAAGTTTGTTCGAAGTGCAGCAGCTCAGAATGAAGAAAAAATAAAGGAGCCTTATTTTTCATAAGCAGTCGAAGATCTGTAATCTTTTGACCTTGAAAATCTTCGATTTCACAGCAGATAATTATCGTTCTTATCGCCGCGTAATGTGTCACACCACGGGAACATTCGGGTGCGAACTAAGCAGTAGCACGGCGTTTGAAATGGGCCATAAATTAAAAAGTAAATATTTTTCTGAAACAATTTTTTTAATTCGCATTTTCCGCTATGATTAAGCACTGACTTTCATAGATATGGAGGTTTTTCGAATCTACTCATTAGTTCCCAAGAGAGTATTTTCATTTGCGTAATTATTAGACGTGCTTGAAAGCACGTGCTCTGTAATGTGATACTTGTCACGCTAAAATCGCAAACACTTCCATTGCGGAATGTAAATTGTGTTTCTTTACAAATTATACAAACCTTGTTCGTCCATCCATCCACTTTTGTGCACTGACATATGAAGCCGGTTAACTCGAGCATTCTCCTTGCTGGCAACTCAAACCAAATCGCCTTTGAGCTTGTGTAACAATTTACGCTTTTGTAATCAAAGTGAATCTTTAGTTTTTACACGCAAGCGACAAATTTACTTGAATCAAGTCAGGATGCAATTTTTTTGCACGCATTTGGTTATTTAGTAGGTCACAAGTAAGTAAACTTCATAAATCGTATTCCTTCTGCTTCTTCGGCTCTTTGTTTATGCATGGCTTTTTCTCTCTTGTTTATTACAACTCCGTTGTCACCTTACGTATCTTTCTCAGTTTATAGTGTGTCATATAACCAAGTGTTTTACGGAAATTTCCCATCAGAAAAATTGACAGTTGAGTTGCTGAGTTTGGGGTGCGTCTTATAACTGAGTGTGCCTTATAACCGAAAAATTACAGTGTGAGCATTTTAAACATAATTTATACAGGAAACACGGCATTTTTTGGTCTTTGAGCTGAGGGTCTTGTTTAATTTAGTTGCACACGGCTGAACTTTGTCCAGCTTTATCTTTTGCAAAATAAAATTTAGAAAGTCATTCCATGTGTTGGCAGCTGTGTTTCAATTTTTTGACTCATAACAATTTTCTCTGATGAACAAGGTTAAACGAACATTTTATGCGCTGATTATTTTTCTAGCGAGTGATTTTGCCCGCAAAGTGAGACATTTTGCATGCTAGCGTGTCATTTTGCTCGATTCCTTTGTGTTTCATAACTTGACACGCTTCTTTGTGCGACTGAACGTTTTCCTTTGTGCTCTCCGTGTGAGATAAAAAGGCAGTTTTAATGAGACCTGCATGGTGACACGCTGTTGGCGTGTTAAAAGAAATTTCTTTTGTTTAGCATGTCCTCGCACGCGAGCCCGTGTCATCACTATTTTACCTGAAATCCTGTGGAGGACCACATATTATACTTAAAGCTTGCACTTGGACCGGCTCTATTTGAAAAGACAGATAGGTGGGTAGGGCATTATGCCAAACCACGCAACAGTACTCTAGGACGGAACATACGAGAGCGATGTAGATAACAAGAAGATCTGCCGCATTGATGCCACCTCTACGTAGAACACGGATAATGTGCAGACGCTTAGATGCCTTGGAGACAATCATACAGATGTACTCATTCCATTTCAGATTGTCCTGAATAACCAAACCTAGAACCTTGTGTGAACGAACTGTTTCGAGTACTTGTCCATCGATTCGTAAAGGGGGTAGCTGAGGGGTTGCTTTAAAGAAACACACACGCAGCTCTTTACACTTTTTAGCATTAAGCTTCATCAGGTTCATCGAAGCCAGGAGCTGACAGTGTCTAATGTAGACTGAAAGGACGCACCACCGTTCTTAGTAAGACGTTCCGAAATAGAAACATCATCTACAAACTTCCAGAGATTCGTCTCAGGAGTAGATATGGATAAGTCATTGATCATGATGAGAAATAGGATAGGGCCCACTTTAGTTCCCTGGAGCGCACCGGTATTGACCGGCAGCCAATCTGAAAACCCATCTCCAATCTTTATGCATTGTCTTCCATTTGCGAGAAATCTAATGATCCATGGTATTAGACATCATCGAACACCTAAATCTACCAGTTTTCTAATCAGGATGTTGTGACCAAAAAGGTCAAAGGCTTTCAAAAAATCCAAGAAGCAAAGATGGAGGTGTTTATTAGGTGAATCAAGATAGGACAACCAGGTGTGCATCATGTCGAGGAGGCAAAACGCGTTGCATGTACCTTTTAGGCAGCCAAACTGGTTAGGGTCAATCCTATTCCTAATATCGTCAATCATCCACGTGACCACAAAGTCCTCTAAAACCTTAGACAGACAGGGCGTTAGGGATATAGGTCTCAAATCACCTTCATTCTTAGGAGACTGGATCTTTGGGATTGGTGTGATGTTTGAATCCTTCCAAATAGCAGGAACAATTCAAGAAGCAAGGGATGCGTTAAAAATTGTGGTGACAGGTTCCGCTAATTCATAGGCGAAGTCTTTCAGAATACGACATGGCATGTTGTCAGGTCTGTGGGCTTTGAAAGGCTGAACTGCCAAGAGCTTCCTGCAAACTTCATGAGGTTGGATAGTTGGAACACAAGTCTCGGCCAGCAAGAAAGCTGGTATTGTAGTGGCATCTAAAGGTGGAATGTCCTCATTAACGGAAACATAAAATTTGTTTAAGGTGTCAGCTAACTACATCTCATTCAGGACTTTACCATCACATTCCAGCGAGTAAGGCGATGCTTTCTTGGATCTGCCAGTCAGTCTGTTAACCATACCCCACCACCTGCGGCAGTCGTCTTTCCTTAAATGCTGGACTTTGTTTTTATAGTATCCTTTCTTCCTTTCTGCAATTTCTTGTTGTACTTTATGCCTTAGTGACCGCCACAGGGGCAGGTTTAGACTGTGAAAGGCTTTCTGTCGGTCTTTAATTAACAATTTAATGGTTGGTGTTATCCAAGGCTTGTCACTATGGTTACACTTTAAGGTTTTCGGAGGGAATGTACGATCCACTGCTGCAGTTAGCTGTGATGTAAAGTCGGTAGCAAAATCATCAGCCGTTGGAGTGGAACCAAGTTCACTATACGAGTCATGTGCAGTTACCCACCTCCCAAAAACGTCAATACCAGACCGGGGGGTACCGACGTACCAAGCGCTTAATAGGCTTTGCGTGTGTAACATTTCCCAAGCTAGTAACCATTGCACAATGTTATGATCGCTTGATCCTAGTGGAGCCAAAATACTTGGGCTCATATACAGTACCACCCAAAAGTAAGTTGCCAGTTGCGTTGCGAGAGTCAGTGAAGCGAAAAGTTTGGGCATAAATTTCGGATGACTTTACAATGTGAAATCAATTAATTTCGCGTAACGCTTTACAAATGCAACTATTGTTCATACGAATGCATGTAGTTCCCTGTAACTTCCTTCTATGCAAATACACACAGCATCATGGAGTTCATGACAAATTGAAATGGCGCAGTCCTGTTGTAAACAAAACGGCAAAGATCAATTGCGAATGATTAATGCTCCTAGCTCCCACTTGCGCTGAAATGACAGCTTTTATTGGCCCTGTTGTCATGTTATAATATTATGGTGGTGTTTTCTAAATTCGTTAGGAATATAAGTGCTGTAGTTCACCACAAACAAATGGTTAGTGGTGACTGCTTCCTGTATCACAAATTTGCATAAAACCGCAAAACTATTGTACGTGTAAATAGAAACCTGCCACTAAATATGACACATTCACTCAATCGTAAGTTTTCTACTTTGAAAGACCGAAAAACATTTTCTTAGGCATATCTTTGTAAGTAATTGTAAGTTTTCTACTATGAAAGACCAAAAAACATTTTCCTGGGCATATCTTTGTAAAGTTGTGCTCCAGTAGAGTTTGTCCGCGTAGAAAGAGTTGCTGAAGAGTACGGTAGCTCGGAAGCCTTGCACATGCTGATCGATCGAAAAGAATGATAAGCTTATCTCACAGCTTGATCTTATCATGTTCATCTGGCAACAGTGAAGTTTGAAATGTTTATTCGACACGTCGGTACTATTTTTTTCTACTTCGAAAGACCGAAAAACATTTTCCTGGGCATATCTTTGTAAAGTTGCGCTACAGTAGAGCTTGTCCGCGTGAAAAGATTGGCTGAAGGAAGCCTCGCATGTGCTGGACTTGTTTCGGTTGATCGATTGATTTTGTTTTCCTCACGAATCGAAATGGCACAGTCCTCTTGTAAACAAAGGACAAAATTTCTGAATTCATTATGAACATGATCAAGTGCTATTTCGCCAGAAACACTAAATGGCCAGTCTTCACATGTTTGCTGTACTCTGCTTTCAGACCATAAATTTGCATAAAACCACAAAACTGTTTGCTGTGTAACTTGAAACCTTCCACTTTAAACACTAAAAAAATTCTTGCAAGGGACACTTGTCTAAAACTTGTCTCATTACGATTTTTTATTGAAAAACAGCCTTATTAAATAACAGACATTCTGTACAAAACAACTATATTAGATTGCAAACTGCTAACCTACACTAACCCCTTACACCCTATATATTACACCCTACATTAGATTACAAACTAGCCTACACTAAACAAGCTGGTGAGATTGTTGTCACAAAAGCTAAGTGTTTACACACAATAAGGTTGACTTGAAACTTGAACCCCTTTTCAGAAAACCTAACGCATTGTAAACCTCCCCTCTTAAAAACAATTTATACCCCAGACCGTCTAATCCTTCCTGACATTGAAATCCTTTTTCTTCCTCCTTAGAAACTCGTCGATACATGTGACACACTTCCGCCTTTGTGCATCTTCTTGTGCTTTCGTGCAAGGATATAATTTAAAAACATAACTTTTTACCACCCCTAACTTAACTGAATCGAACGCCTCTTTTCCCCTAGTTCCAGTACAGTTACGGTTACAGAGCTCCTCGGATTGAAAAACAAACTTAAGTATCTTCTGTGCAAAATTACGTACACTGCAACTACACTACAACGTGAATACTCGAGAATAGCATGGTATTTTCTCGCTCTTGGAGGATCAATTACCCTTGAAGTAACAGGCCGTCGTCGACACTGTAAACAACTTTGTGGGGGAATGGAAATTCCATGCTGTGTAAGGTTCTCCTGTTCAAGAAAAGTGACCATAAACCATTTAAAAGACCTGTTAACGAAGAAGGTTTAACGGCAAGAAATGTAAGCTTGAAATAAACTTATACTCATCACCAACGGCTCTTTTAGGAGCCACCAAACTCGCAAAAGCAATGACCAATACTCTCTTGTTGTTGTCATGTAGCATTTATTCCAGTATTATGCCATGAAAGTGTCCATTCACGGAAATTCACAGCACCTTTCCCAAATGGTCTCGTGGATAAGCTGCACCTACGATTTTGATCGCAAATTTTTGGGAAAAAGGTGTGGCTTATCTGCGAGTCTTTACGGTACTTTTTATTTTTACTGCCTCCCGTAGAAAACTATCTCCCTCCTCCCCCGTGTCTGTTACATCCCCTCCCGAAACTAAACTGAAATTATTGAGTACCCCCGTCATTTCCCTCGGACTGCCAAGAAAAGTTTTATCTGAAAATTTCCCACCAATACTCGTGTTTAAAAACGTGCTTGCCCTCCCTGAGATACCTGTGCTTGAATTTAGTCCCGCCGTGATTTCCCTCACACCACCAAGAAAAGTTGTATCTGAAAAATCCCCCCGATACTCGTGTTTGAAAATGCGCTTGCCCTCCCAGAGATTCCCGTGCTTGAATTTAGCCCACCACCATGGAAACATGTATTTGAAAACTTGTCCTCCCCTGTGCTTATGTTTGAAAACCCGCTTGCCCTCCCTGAAACTGCAGTGCTTGAATTTAACGAATTCCCCCACTTTGGCCCTAAGTTTGAAAACCTCCCCGAATTTTCCCATCCCTCGTTCCTACCCGTGCAAATTGTATCCCTACAATCTTGAATGAATTCTGAAAAAAGTTTAAATAATGCTTTTTGATTTTCTGAAATAATGTCAAGTTTTTTGTAAATAGAAATTTCTTCCTCCAAATCTAGTACATCGTCAATAAAACAGGGTGGCCTTGTGCTGGATGGCGAACCTGGGGGCGTCAACGTCCTCACAGAGACAGTGGACAGGGAGGCTTGTACAGGCAGTGCATCAGCTTCATCATAAATGTAATCCTACAACAAAAAAGAGACATGGGAAAGAGAGCAAGGAAATTTGAAAGTAAAAACACGTGAATATTGTGTGGCGTGTGGCGTTTTTGGAACAGTGTTTATATTTTTAAAAGGAAATAAACTACAACTGTGAAAGGCCAGGTTTACCTCCTCTTCCTCCTTCTCATTATCCACCACTTCCATTCTCAGCTCTGCCGAAACTATCACAGTGCAGGCCTCCTTGGGGACTTTCTGCTTTTAGTCTTTCCTCCTGTAATACATGTAAAAAGAGCCATGCATAAACTGGTTTCCAGACATAAGTCAAATAAATAATGAAAGCGAGCAACCAAGTGGCGACCGAACAAACAACAGATTAACTTGTAGCATAAGAAAACTTAAGCGTGTTTACCAATTAAATGAACTAATTTTTCCATCACAATCGAGTGAAAACTTAACTGTGTGATTTCCAGAGAAAATGTAGGAATCAAATTTCGTATATTCTTCGATCAAGCTATTCAATGTCATCTTTGTTGCCATTTCGATGCTGTTCTATGGAAAATGAACTAATTGCTTCGTGACAATCAAATGAAAACTGAATTGGATTTCCAAAGCTTAGTCAAAAAGTAAACATCCTTATCACTCCGTGGCGACAGAACAAACAATGAAATCAACTTGTAGCGTGCGAATAAAATAGAAGCGTGTTCCAAAGTTAGTTTAAATAAACTATTCTGTCTGTCACAATCGAGTGAAAATCCAGAGTGAATTCAAATGAATCCATTTAATTAATTATTCTGTGACAACTGAGTAAAAGCTTGTGTTAAATAATAAAAAAAAACAATTGAGTGTGATTTCCAAAGCGAATTTAACTGAACTTAATGGCGTGATTTCCATAGAAAATTCACTCTGTGGTGGCCGTACAAACAATGAAATCTACTTGTAGCGTGCAAATAAAATAGAAACTTGTTCCAAAGTTAGTTTAAATATGCTAATCGGTCTGTTACAGGCGAGTGATTCAAATGAATCAATTAAATTAATTGTTCCGTGAAAACTGAGTAAAAAGTTAACGGTGTGATTTCGAAAGCGAATTTAACTGAACTTAACGGCGTGACTTCCATAGAAAATTCACATGAACTAATTGCTTCGTGACAATCAAATGAAAACTGAATTGGATTTGTCAAAAAGTAGTCCAAGTAAACATCCTAATCACTCCGTGGCGACAGAAGAAACAATGAAATCAACTTGTAGGACAGGAAAAATACTACTGTATCACTGAAAAAGGTAATTACCACTTCTGGCTCCTTTCTTTTTTGCTGCAGTGCTGCAGCTTTTGCCCCTTTCTTGTTGGGCTTCTTGTCGGCAGGTCTTTTCCGTTTGGTTGGACGAGGTGCTGGTTCTGACGTTGGCGTTGGCTCTGGCATGGGCTCGGGCTCTAGCTCCGGTTCTGCTTCTGGTTTGGTGAAAAGATGGTCGTTTTTGGGATCGTTTATAAACGATAACTCCAATTCACAAAGTTTTGAAGAATCGTCTACGAAGGAGAAAACGAACATCAGTTACGAAATAAGTTCATGAAACTCACTAGTATTGTTGTCTATCTTTGAAATGACTACTCTACAAAACACAAAAGTCAACTTAGGCTCTGACTCGGGCACTTACCATTTACTCTGATGATTTCTGCTTCAGGTTTTACACTTCCATATTTCAGCATGACTTTACTTCCCTTGCTGACGTTGTCACCGCTAATCACTTTTTCAATTTTTCTCAGCGGCACAATACTTAAAGTGCAGTCAGACTTGAAATAAAATAATCCATACTTAGGAACTTTAAGCAACGCTCGTAAAGACATGTTAATTGGCATGATGCTGCTGTTGTAGTGCTTAGCGGATTGAGGTAAATGATTGAAAACTTCACACACTTTTATACTCCCCCTTGGATCAAACTTTCAAAGTAACAGGCAATTAAAACGTGACTGAAAAACTTTTGTTATTGAAAGCGCCAATCACAATTGACTTTGGAAAAGTGATGCAGTAATCACTTTTTCATTAACTTAAAACTTGCATCTGAATGCAAAGACTAGACCAGTTTATAATTAATGACCTAGTTATGACAGTTTCCCATTACTTTTTCAGGTCTAAAAAAACTTCTTTGAAGCGAGTTTGGGGTACATTTTTACTATATCGACCATCAAAAAAAGTCAGGCAGAAACTGGGATGGTGGAGATGCAGACCTTGTCACTGCGAAATGGTTTGGGAACCGTCAAATGTAATAAAAGTCATAACCAACCAAAGTAGTCGGTTTTAAACGCTGAAATTTGTTACAAATGTGCTTATGATGCACAGTTTAATTATGAGCAATTTCTTTCCAAGCATAGTTTGCAGAGTATTGTTTGTTTGGCATGTGCCGGCAAGCGTTTCTAAAGTGTTTCTCTACCGAGCGTGAACTGTGCCGTCACATCAAACAAAAATGTGATCTCTGATTCTACAGGGCGCATAGAGACAATTGAAACAGCAAAATACTCTGTTTTAAATGGTGGATTCCGTTAGAAATGTTCTTGTGGTGCGCCGGTTATTGATGAGTAATTTCTTCTCAAGCATAGTTTGCAGAGTATTGTTTGTTTGGCATGTGCCGGCAAGCGTTTCTAAAGTGTTTCTCTACCGAGCATGAATTGTGCTGTCACATCAAACAAAAATGTGATCTCTGATTCTACAAGGCGCATAGAGACGATTGAAACAGCAAAATACTCTGTTTTAAACGGTGGATTCCGTTAGAAATGTTCTGGTGGTGCGCCGGTTATTGATGAGTAATTTCTTCTCAAGCATAGTTTGCAGAGTATTGTTTGTTTGGCACGTGCCTGCAGGAGTTTCTAAAGTGTTTCTCCGCCAAGCGTGAATTGTGCTGTGACATCAAACAAAAATGTGATCTCTGGTTCTACAAGGTGCACAGAGACAATTGAAACGGCAAAATACTCTGTTTTAAACGATGGATTTCGTTAGAAATGTTCTTGTGGTGCGCCGGTTATTGATGAGTAATTGAAGGGCTGAGAGCATAAACTGCCTATGTGTAATTTTCGGCCATTTTTTTAGTTCGCTTGGATTTGTCCAAATTTTTGCATGTGAACTGCATTTTGATTCAAAAACATTGTCCCGTATTTTTTTTCACCGATTTCTTTTTCGTTTTCGAGAAATAACGTATGCAAAAAAACACCTAAAACTACACATAGGCAGTTTATGCCCTCAGCCCTTCATATGTCTGCCTTATTAACATGCATGAAGCAATGCCCAAGGGTATTCTTTATGTGCAATGCGCCTTTTTGACTCATAAAAAGCCCACAAGATGCCCATCCGACTTGGAAATGGTCGACTATTCTAAATGCAGCACTTATTACCAGTGTTTTGCTTACTGATAGTGCTCAAGAAGCTTCCTTAGCTGGAAAACAGTGCGCAACATTCTGGGTTGACTTAAAAACAGCACACAGCAACCTTGGTTAACCTTAAGCCAGCGACGCATAGATTTTGTCCGACTTGAAAACAGCACTCAAAAGATTTAGGGTTATTGTTAGGTTTAGAGTTAGGGTTAAAATTAGGGCTAGGGTTAGAGTTAGGGTTAGGGTTAGGGTTAGAGCTAGGGTTAGTACACTAGTATGATTTGCCCATTTGAAAGGATGATTTGCCCATTTTTCAGGGATGATTTGCCCATCAGGATGATTTGCCCATTTTTCTTAGTATGATTTGCCCATTTAGTAAGAAATGCCCATTTTTTTTAAACGACATTTTTTAAAGTACCTTAGAATGGTGTTAACTCACGTGGAATCTGTTTATTTTATTCTTAGATTACTCTCCTTTAATTGGTCCTTCTGAAAAAGGTGTTTGTTTTAAAAAAAATCGATATTTGATATAAAAAATGTCGATTAAAAAAAGATGTTGCATAATTATTATTCATAGGGGTTTGTCAGGCTGGTTCTCTTTGGGGTTTTATCGATTTTTATCGGGATTGGAATCTGTTAAATTTATTCTTAGATTACGCTCCTTTTATTGGTCTTTCTGAAAAAGGTGTTTGTTTTCAAAAAAATCGATATTTGATATAAAAAATGTCGATTAAAAAAAGATGTTCCATAATTAATATTCAAAGGTGTTTGGCACGGTGGTTCTCTTTGGGGTTTTATTGATTATTATCGGGATTCCTTTACTGATAAAGCTTATCCCGGGCACATTGGTGTGGTTTCCTGGCCCCCCCTCAATTTCCATCGAGGGTATTAATCTGAGACCTTTCGGTCTGCAGAAGGGTATCATCAAGTGACCAACTTGACTCATTGTAGCCAGGATTTCACCAAGGTTGTTTGAAGGAGAAATGGGCCAGGTTGCTTGCTAGCTCAATTGGTAGAGTACTGCACAGGTATCGCAGATTGTGCCAGGACTAGGGGATAAGGAAGACAAGGCGAGTGGGACAGGAGGTCTTGCTTGTTAGGTCAATTGGTAGAGTACTGCACAGGTATCGCAGATGTGGCCAGGACTAGGAGATAAGGAAAACGAGGCGAGTGGCACAGGAGGTCTTGCTTATTAGCTCAATTGGTAGAGTACTGCACAGGTATCGCAGATGTGGCCAGGACCAGGAGAGAGGGACGAGAGACGAGTGATGCTTGTTAGGTCAGTTGGTAGAGGACTGCACAGGTATTGCAGAGGTCTTGCTTGTTAGGTCAATTGCTAGAGTACTGCACAGGTATCGCAGATGTGGCCGGCACCAGGAGAGAGGGACGACAGGCGAGTGATGCTTGTTAGGTCAGTTGGTAGAGGACTGCACAGGTATTGCAGAGGTCTTGCTTGTTAGGTTAATTGGTAGAGTACTGCACAGGTATCGCAGATGTGGGGAGGGAGGAGGAGGAGGAGAGAAAGACGACAGGTGATTGATGCTTGCTAGGTCAGTTGGTAGAGTACTGCACAGGTATCGCAGAGGTTGTGGGTTCGATTCAAGTAGACAGGGCAGGCAGGAGACAGCTGAGGATGAGAGGCGGACAACAGGTGGTTCTTTCTTATTAGCTCAGTTGGTAGAGTACTGCACAGGTATCGCAGAGGTTGTGGGTTCGATTCCAGTAGACAGGGCAGGCAGGAGACGGCCGAGGATGAGAGGCGGACGACAGGTGGTTCTTGCTTATTAGCTCAGTTGGTAGAGTACTGCACAGGTATCGTTGTTGAAGAGACGAAATTGAACGCAATGAAGCTCTTTGTGAGGCACTCCTTAGGGATTGGTTACCCTAGCTCGTGTTTTATCCCAGACAAATCACAAACATTGCAATAGACGTCTCTTGGGGGTATCATGGGGTAACCAACCCCACTCCGTGTTGCCAGGATTTGTTGTTGTGGTTAACCTGGTCCCCCGGTCCCTTTTTTTGTGTTTTTTTATTTATATTTTTTTTTTGGGAATGGTAATTACAGAAAACACATCCCCTGGTGGTTTTTTTTTTGTAACTCAACGGTAAAGATGGTCCATCTTATTTCTTGGCCCGCAGCATGTTCTTAACTTTGTTGCAACATTTGTTGTAGCCCCTGCTTTGAAAAATGGCCTTTAATGCTGGGGTCTCGTGGAACGCCAAGATTAGGTCCGATTTTAGGGGACACTTGTCTAGGTGGCCAAAACGATCTTCGATTATTTTTGAAGCCTTGAGTGACCACTCTTGGCGCGATGACGTCGTGCTTTGCTGGTCATCAATGACGTTCACCCAGTCTGCTGTCAGCTCAGCTCTTTCGACTGTCTCCAGCTCTTCCAGCTCATTTCGTGGCTCAGTCATCTGGCAGTGCCTGATTCTATCGGCTATTTTTTGGACCATGTCAGTAAGTGGTGCCAATGACCGAAGGGTGGCGTTGGTTTTGGCCTTATCTCGCACTTCTTTAGAAGGATAGGCATGTTGTTAATGATTTCGTCATGAAAAACGTTTGATATTGCATGTTTTTCCACAGATGTTAAACGCCGTTTAAAGGTGCTTTCCTTTGGCTCTGGCTGTTCCACTTCGTTAAGTTGTTGGTCGGCCTCGTCAGGTTCTTGTACTGGCTCAGGGTCTTCTACTGGCTCAGGTTGTTCTACTGGCACTGGCTCAGGTTGTTCTACTGGCTCAGGCTCTGCTTCTGGCTCAGGTTCTCCTTCTTCTTTTGTCAAATCTAGGTGGTCTGTGCACCTGGAGATTATGTTTACCGCTCTTGCCGCAACTGCTGTTTTGTCCATGCGCAGATAGTGAGTGCGCGCGACCTTGTCAGAATGACACATAGCCTGTCGCAGGACATCCTCGTCCACCTCCTCTCCCTCCATTTTCCGGGTATGGCATTGCGTGACTATCCATTTCCGGATGTTGGTTGCTGTCACGCGGATGTCACGCTGGACACCACTCTTTGTCCAGAAGGCTGGAAGGTGGTTGGCTAATCTGCCCTTGGTGAACTCAGCGCCATTCATCTGAAGGAAGAGCCTGTCACTGCTGGGCTTAGGAAAAAAAGGATGGATTTTGGTGACATATGTGGCCATTAGCTCAGACAACTTGTTGTCGAGGGTCAGGGGAGCTGGTCCGTCCTCTGCCTTTTGTGGTGCGATACCATGATGACAGAGTGGCCCGTCTCGGAGTCCCGCTCCCTCAGGTCGTAATGGCTCTTAGTCACGTTCTCCAGCGCTCCTGGCCTTGTGCCTGTCTTGAGGGTGATTAAGGTCATCAGATAATCCCTTGCAAGACAGACATCGTTGATGGTTAATGCATTGCCAGCGGAAGCACTGTTTAAAACGTCTTCGGCCTGGCGCACCACTGTGGACTCCCTGAAGGCCTTGACGTCTTCGTTTGTAAGGCGAGAGTCGTAGTCCTTCAGGATCTTCTCTGTCCGCTGAGGCCTCAGCTCATTGTCCACAGTGGAGCGCCAGCCCTTGAGCTTGGTCTTGACATTGCGCATGATTTGGAGGGTGTCTTCACTTAGGCTGGGCAGTCCCTCATCCTGCACTCTCTCCAGCGTCACGAAGTCGAGGAACTTCTGATACGTGCCAAGGTAGGCGTTTATGGTGCCTGTCGACAGCGACTCCATCTTGGGGTCCACCCAATTTGTCCACACGATGTAGCCGTTGTCGTTGGCAAACACGTCGATGTCACTTCCCCTTGGATCAATATATTCCAGCATGGTCTTGATGTGACTGGCATCCTGCAGCCTGTTCCTGTCTTTCTTGCGACCTGCGTCTGGCAAATTCAGGTACTTGTAAAAGGCCACAAGTCATCGATATCTGTTGTTGCTTGGGCTTAGGCTGGTGAAAAAGTCCTCCTGGAGGAGCTCATCGTAGTCAGGATCGTCTTCTTTGTTGTCGTCCTCCTCTACTAGAATACTTTGATCCGCCGTTGGTGGACTTTGCGGAAGGGGAGGCATGGGCGATGAAGCTTCAGTAACTGATGCCTGGTCCTGCTTTAGGGAACTAGCTTCGCTGTCGCTTGACTCAACATGAGTGATGACGACGTCCTCGATTTCTTTTTTCCCCCGATAAGATCTGGCCACTTTGATGTTTAGATCTAACAAACTGCATTTTTTCATGTGGTGCACACGTTTTAGGTGGCTTCGAAGGTACGTCACCACCTTGCCGCAGCCTTCCACTGGGCACCATTTGTACGAGAGCCCCTTTTGGGTGGTCGTGTGTCCTCGTGGAGGTCCCCTCTTCCTGCCAGCTTTATCGGCGATGGAGCAAAGGGTTTGGACCTGTGGCACTTCTATGTCGCCCCTCTTGGCATGGACCCTTAGGTGCTGTTTCAGCTCCCTAAATTCCTTGCTACAAATCGGACACCTCCTCGATTTGTGGTGATCTTTTTTTGCCTCCTGTGCCAGTTGATGTAGTTGTAGCCGTAGGGTTAGGGTTAGGGTTAGGGTTAGTTATAGTAGACGTGGGTGTCTTCGTAGGCGCTTTCTTTGTTGATGTTGCACTTTGATGTTGCACTTTGTTTGATGTTATGGTTGCCGTTGCTGACTTTGTAGGCGCTTTCTTTGCTGGTTTATTTCCAGGCGCTCTCTTCACTGCAGCTGTTGAAGTCTTCACCCGCTTTGTGGGCGTGGCAGTGGAAGTTGACACGGGTGCTCTCTTCCGTGTGGTCGCCTTGTCTTCCTTGTCTTCCTCATCGTCCTCTTCTGATTCCGACTCTGGGACGTAGGTCGGATCGTCGATGGTTTCCTCCAAATCCCGACACACCTCCTCTTCTTCCGCTATTTGTTTGCAACGCAACATTTCCTCCGTTGTCCCAACCAACTCGCCCATGAATCTTAACTCTGCGAGGAGCAAGGTACAGACATTGCTCCCGTCTGTAAGGGTGACAAGTTTTTAGTTGGGTGGGCTTCTCTTACCATCCAGGCAATGTAGGAGCAGAGCCCCAGGTGGGAATTTTTCATTGTGCCATCCTTAAGGTGCACGCCAACTACAGTTAGGGTCTGGAAGGAATAGTAATTTCCCTGTAGTTGGGGAAAGGTGGGGACTTTCCTTATGGATGACACTGAAATGGAGGGCAGCTCATTGGTAAGGCCCAAGAAGGTGATAGATTTTTTGTCGCTACGAATGGCGTGTCTAATTTGCTCCTTTAACTGCTGTAATTTGCTCTCCGCACTGATGTCACCAATGGATTTCGTAAATGAGATGAAATTGGAGACCATTGTGTCCATGCATTCCAGGATTTCTTCGTGATTTGTTTGGATCTTAAGTCGTTTTCTGCACTTGAACTGACAGACAAAGTACAGAATTCCTAGAAAGTATTCACAGGTCTCGAGCAAAACGTTCCTGCCTAGCAATTTGCACGTGCACGCCATACGGTAAATTAAGTTAAAGTGTTTCTGAAGCTCCGTCACAGTTGTCTCGGTGCGCTCGACGGGTGTAGGTGGTTTAACAGCACTCAATCCAAGGTGACGAAGGGCTTCCTCGTCGCCGTCTTGACCACGTTTCACAACTTCTATGTAAGCGTCCATGATGTTAACTAGGAGTGATATGTTATTAACGCAATTTAGGGTTATGGACAGTTGCCATAATCTTAACCCTGCCCCCCCCCCCCCCCCCCCCTTACCCTCACGCTACACCAAACCATGTCTCCAAGTTTCAGCGTATAATATTAAAACGCGTAGAAGTTGTGAGGGGTTAAAGCGTATACCCTCCTTTCCAGATATACGCGAAGCTCGCTAAGGACACTTGGGTAAAAACTTCAACCGTTTATAACTTTGCGCGCTTTTAATGGATTTCCACCAAAAATGGCATGCACAACAGACACGTTCAGTAGCATCTTTTCCAACAAGCTGCTTTTACTAATTTGCCGTAAACGCAAAGTTATTCACGGTTGAAATTTGAACTAAGATGACATCATAACTATGCAACGATGTAATCAATATTGACAAAACATGATCTATTGTATTCCTTGCAATGCCCTTACAGTAAATATCTCAAAAAAAGGGCATAAAGTTTCGTAAAAATGCCTCTACAATAACACCAATAGTATGACATAGTCCCCTTAACTTCTTAAGGTCACTGTGCACAAGCAACTCAACTTGATGCATGTCAAACACTTCCGGCAAGATCACGAAAACCTTATATAACTTTCTGGATAGCTGAATTGCTTCTGCACAGTGTTTTCAGGGCGTAAAATAGCATAAAATCCGGAACAAATAAAGCGTGTACTCACAGTTCCGAAGCTCTAATCAAGGTGGTACTTCATGTAATTTTTTTAGTAAGAAAAGCCCATTTTCTCAAAATTTTCGTTCTGTTGCTAAAAAAAAAAAGAGGGTTATCCAATGAAATTACTCTTAGATTGTTGCCCTTGTGAAAGTGTATCTGATGTTCAAAAATTATTTAGTGGGGCTAAAATCTATGGGAAGGAGGAGTGAAAATGTAGTTAGAAAAAGACGCAAATTGCACATACACAAATTCAACCGTCGATAACTATTCAATAATGTAACCGATTTCTACGAGGTTTGTAGAGATTCGTAGCACATGTCATGGCCTACAATCTCGCGCAATGCGCATGTCTCCCTGTTGTGTTTAGGTCACGTGATATGTGATTAAAGTAATGAGGTGTACAAATAAATGGTTGATTTTTGCTATGTTTAACACCGTATAATCACATGAGAATAAGTCGCTGGAACACAAAAAAAATCCAGCAAGTTAAGCATCAAAAGCGCAACAAAATGGCGTAAAATTTGCTTTTCTGCAGGAAAAACATAATCTGAGAAACTTAATTTTTTAAAAAAAATTGCTTTTTAGAGTTTAGTAAGAGATGCCCATATTGAACCGTCAATAACTATTCAAGAATGAAATCGATTAAAGCAAGGTTTTCAGGTAGACGTAGCATGTGTCATGGTCTACAATCTCATGCAATGCGTTTTGTTCCAAGGGAGCTTAATTGAAGAAATCGAAATCTAGAAAAAAAATGTGTTTCGGTGGAAATGCCCATTTTTTCTAAGAAATCATTTTTTTGTACAAAAATGGCCATAAAACCCTAACCACGTGACCTCATAACGTGAAAACTCACAGGACATGTTTTTCAACACAGGCGATGGATTTGTGAAAGTCTCAGGTCTTAACCCTCTAAATTAAAAAATTCGACCTGAGAAAAATATGAGGTAGTAGTTTCGAGGTCAGAAAATTCAGCCTTATGGGCAAAAGTCTAGTATACTATGTATACCTACCCGGCATTTTTTTGGGCGAGAGAAATCGACTTTGGAAAAATGCAGAGTTAACGCAGGGTCATCTGGGAGGTCTAATAAGGACTTATCTAAGGTCCGCATGCAAAAAATCAGCAAATTTCGACTTGTTTTAGGGGTAAACCCTGAGTTAGGATGATGTGCCCATTTTTGAAAAATGACCCCTAAGGGATCAACCCCCCTTAAATCGGATCTGAAAATTGACATGACCAAATAACCATGAATACCAAGGGGAACAAGTGGATCGAGTTTGATTGACATACGAATAATCTAAGGTGACCTTTGACACACTTAAAAAAAGTTGGATCAGAAATGGGCAAATCATCCCGTGGAATTGACTAATTAGGTAGGGTTAGAGCTAGGGTTAGGGTTAGGGTTAGAGCTAGGGATAGGGTTCAGCCTAGGGCATTGCAAACGTTAACGTTAAAGTAAGCAGCGTATTTTGAGTCTCGCACAGGTTTCTTGGTTTCTTGGTTCCTCCGAAATGAAAAGAGCGCACAGGTTTCTAGGTTGATTCTTAATTCTTTCGGGAAGGCTTTGGCTGATGTAAGTAAAGTGTTGAAGAGGGTGTTTTGGTTGAAAACGGCATACAGCAGGATCGGATTTGACTCTAACTCAGTGCTTAAAAAGCTTGCTGTCGGCTGAGAAATAGAATAAAATATTAAAAAAGGCTGTTCATGAGCAACACCGAAAATTTGAGTTAACGATGTTCAAGGGCAAAATTAAGAGTTAAAAGAGTAAGCTGTTTCCCGTTGGTTTCCGCTTCGAAACGGAGATTTGACTGGCGCTTCGCGTGCCTTGGTCATTATTGAAACGATTTTGAAGGGTTCATTTTCGTCGTCAAATGGAACCAGTGGAATGAAATTCGTATCACAAATCAACGTAAATGACAACAGTGAAAAAACTGGAACAAAATACTTAACTAGTTTTGTTGGCTTCAAGACGTAAATATTTGCATAAGATGTGAAATTTAATCCGTATCGTCTGATGCGTAACACAACAACTTGTTAAAATGTCTCGCGTGCAAATACGTTTTTGCTGGTGTTTATCTCACTTGAAAATACGTTTTGCTGATGTTTACAAGCCTCCATAAAATCAAAATAACCGAGTTGATCGACGCAAAACTGGTTTATATGTTGAAATTCGGCAGCATGTCTCCCTGTGTTTACATAACAACTCGACAACCGACCACGAGTAATATTTTCCACGCGCGCCCATGCAACTTTTCCCTGGATTGTTTTCAAGATAGTCATCGAAAGCGGACGGACTTCTCGTCACGCTGACTCCCCTCTCTCGGATGAATTCTCCGTAATGTTTCCGAATTTTGACGAACTGTTTCACGGCTTCGATGGCCCGCGAGACAGCGCCCACTTCGGCCGCAATGAATTGTGGGAATGTTATGCCCTCCACGAGCAAAAGACACTCTGCAAACATCAGCCAGTTTTTTTGCCCTAAACTCCAAAAACACCTCTCCTTTTCGCAAATTCTAGCACGGTAACCTTTCAGAAATGGACCAAGAGTAGCAAAACCGAGCTGCTTTTGAGACCAGAGATGTTTTCAGAGTTTTTTTTCTGCCCGGCTCTTAATCTCTACTCCCAAACCAGAGAGTCAAATTCATCTCTCTCTTCATGGTTTGGCAAGCAGAGAAAACACGACTGGCTTCTTTCAGCCGTGTTAGACTTGTGGATCTCAAGACTTCATGATGTCCTTCGATCACCGAGCGAACAGGCAAATTGACATAATTCGATTAAACCAAACAAGCTAGCGCGCATCGAGTCGGGAGCTTCAGCAGACATGTTGCGTAAGTACCAATGTTTTAACTGCCAAAACTTTTAGTCTACGTCATGCTATGGAACAATCCTTTCTACCTGTCAATCATTTCATGTCCAGTTTCAGTTTTACTCTTCAGTTACGAGCATTTGGCGCTAAGTTTTCAAATAAAGAATACCCTTGGGCATTGCTTCATGCATGTTAATAAGGCAGACATATGAAGGGCTGAGAGCATAAACTGCCTATGTGTAATTTTCGGCCGTTTGTTTAGTTCGCTTGGATTTGTCCAAATTTTTGCTTGTGAACTGCATTTTGATTCAAAAACATTGTCCCATATTTTTTTCACCGATTTCTTTTTCGTTTTCGAGAAATAACGTATGCAAAAAACACCTAAAACTACACATAGGCAGTGTATGCCCTCAGCCCTTCAATTTCTTTCTCAGCATAGTTTGCAGAGTATTGTTTGTTTGACACCTGCCGGCAAGCATTTGTGTTTCTCCGCCAAGCGTGAACTGTACAGTCACAACACACAAAAACTGATCTCTGGTTCTACAAGGCAAATAGAGACGATTAAAGCGACAAAATATACTCTGTGTGAATTTCGTTTTCAACGTGCTTGTGATGAACCGTTTATTGACGATTTGTTCCTTTAGAAGCAAAGTTTCTAAAGTGTTTCTCTTCATCGCGCACCGCTGAGCATGAATTTGTGCGGTCACAACAAACAATGTAACATCTCTGGTACTGCAAGGCGAACAGAGATGATTAAAATTTTGTTATTTTGTGATGCACCGTTTATTGAAGAGTAATTTCTTAAGAAACGTAGTTTATAGAATTCATTTATTTAAGTATGCATGCATGTAACTGACACCAATTCCTTAACAGCGGTTTTCTTTTTTGTCAACAATGATTTTGGTAGGGCCTATGTCAGTCATGTTTTCGCCTGGAAAACAGTAACTTTCTCAGTGACATGCTGAACAGAGGAGTGATTGAATAACTGTAACATGAATTTCGGGGTGGAGGTGTTTTTATGGTGTTCTCGTGAACGACTGTTGTTAATAGTGGATTGAAAATCCGAGAAGCTCGTTAGTCATTTTATTGCTATTGTTAACAGCGGATTGGTTGATTGGTTGTGCGACATGCAAAATAATTTCAATTCAAATTTGTTAGTCATTTGTTTTAGCTTCTTTTGTTTTCGAAAGTAAAAGCCTATTGGCTGGTTGGTAATTCTTTGTTTAAGTGCAATAGTGGCATTTGTTTGTTGGGATGCCAGGACACTTGATAACCATGGGTCGTTTGAAAAACGAGCAAAAAGCTAAAATTGTAAGGCTAAGATCGTAAAATAAGAAAATATGCGAGATCGTAAGTGTCTTTGGAGCTCCTTAACTTCATCGACAGCGAAATGGGAAAGAATGATGAGCTGACTGGGCCCCATCTCTGCAAGAAGATTTATCAACAGTTCCAGTGCGACTTTTCTGAGAGCAAGGTGAAGCTCCTTGGAAAACGTCTGGGTTGGGTTCAGACGAGAACGAAGTACTGCCAGCTAATCCGCGAACCCAACAGGGTGAAACACCTCGAGTTTGCCTTGCAGTGTCTTGAGGACAGAGAAAGTTTTGATGAAGTCATCTTTACCGACGAGTGTTCTGTACATATGGAGAACCATGCAATGTCGATCATCCTTAAACCTCCATTTTTATAATCACTGATCATTACATCTCGCTTAATTTTGTCCCCTCTTCCACTCCAGAGAAAGTTGTAGAACATGTTGTTAATCTTGTCTAAAGCTGCATGGTTTGTTGGCAATGGTGATAGAATATAAACAAGCTGAGAGGCGATTAAACTTTTTAATACAACGATTTTCCCTAATAGGCTTAGACGACGGTATTCCCAGCAGCTTAAGCAGTTTCTAACCTTTGTTAATTTTTTGTTGTAGTTTGCTTTCATGCTAACCATGGGATCGGTCGAAATCCAGACACCTAAGGTCTTAAGTTTGTCTGTAACCCATTTTAAATCTTTTTCGGGACATAATTCATCTTGATGCACAGCGCAAGCCCCAATCCAGAGAATTTCTGTTTTCTTGTTGTTAAGCCGCAAGCCAGATATCGCACCGAAAAGCTCTAGGTCGAGTAAGGCAGATGTAAAGGATTTTTTTGAGGCGTCTAAAATCATAGTAGTATCGTCAGCATATTGACTAATCTTGATTTCATTTCCACACACATTGATCACTTTTATGTCTTTGTTTTCTCGTATTTTGTTGGCTAATATTTCTGCACAAAGGATGAAAATATAAGGGGATAGAGGGCAACCTTGCCTGACTCCTCTTTCGGGGGTGAAGTAATTGCTTGCCCATCCATTATTAAGGACGTAGCTTTCTACGTTACGGTAGCACAATTTGATCCAGCTTATTAATGATGATCCGAAATTGAAGAACCTAGCGTTTTCCGTATAAACGACCATTCAACTGTGTGAAACGCTTTTTCAAAATCTAGAAACATTAACAGTCCGGAAATATTATGAGCAGCAGTATGATTTATTAAGCCATCGATTAATCTTATGTTTTCACCAATGAATCTTCCTTTAAGAAAACCGGTTTGGTCGCTATTTATTAGATTTGGAAGTACAGTTTGGAGTCGATTTGCAATGGCCTTAGCTGCTATTTTATAGTCGGAGTTCAGTAGAGTAATTGGTCGCCAATTTTTAACAAAGTAAGGTTCTGCATCTTTTTTGGGTATAAGCTTAATTATCCCACGTCTTTGACTTATTGAGAATTTTCCTTCAGTATAAGCGTGGTTAATTGCGTTTAAAAGGCAGTCCGAGATTTCATTCCAAAAAACTTTATAAAATTCTGTAGGCAAACTATCAGAGCCTGGTGTTTTTCCGGGTTTCATACTTTTTAGAGCTTGTAAGCATTCTGCTTTGGTTAACATACCCTCGCATTTTTCTTTTTCCTCAAGGTTCAATGATTTTAAAACAGTGTTTCCAAAAAATAGGTCGTTAGTTTGTGAATCATTGCAGTCCGTTTTGGAACTATAGATATTTCTGTAAAAGGTTGGGCATTCAGACAAAATTTCTTTGTCTGAGCTGGCAAATTCATTGTCACCTAATTTAAGTTGACTGATTACGCGACTTTTGAAGTGCCTTTTTTCAAGATTTAGGAAATACTTTGAATTTTTTTCACCTTCATTGTACCATCTGCATTTTGTTCTCAAGATCGCTCCCTTTGTTCTGTACTCAATTATCTTTTCTAATTCCTTGGTTTTATCTTCTAATTGAATATTAATCACTAGCTTTTCGTTGGCGTTATTACACCCTGAATCAATTTGCCTCTGCAATGTATTAATTTTCCGCTCCAGTTCTTCTTCTTCTTGCAACATTTTTGCCTTTTTTATTTTTGCATATCTCAGAGTTTGTTCTCTAACTTTTAACTTTATCATTTCCCATAACAGGGGGGCATTCACTGATTTATCACTGATATTTATCCTTAACATCCTCGATGGTTGCCGTAATTTGATTTTTGTTTAGGGCCAATCATCGTGTACAAAGCTAATTGCGTGATCTGTTTGTTGACGCCTAGTTTGATGCGCAGAGAGATGACAACTACTAGGATTTGGAGTAAATATGCCACCAGCGTGATGGTTTAATAAATGATAAACATTGAATATACAGAAACTGTAACTTGTTAGATCTCAAACATCAAAGGTGGGGGAAAAACCCGCCAAAACATCATTACGAAATGACCCAAAAAACAGCCGAGATGGAGTCCCGGGGAAGGCGGAGGGAAAATTGACTCAAAGACTGACGACGTTCCTGCGTTGCTATCTGAACCAACAATGAATCACAAAGCATTGAATGCATGATTTGAGCCTGCAAGGAATTCTAACTATTTCCCTGTCTCCATCCCAGATGCAGATAAGACAAACAACCAGGAAATTAGCCCTTCACAAAAATGTCATTAAGCCATTAGCTTAATGGGCGTTTTTTGTTTAGGGCCAATCATTGTGTACAAAGTTAATTGTGTGATCTGTTTGTTGACGCCTAGTTTGATGCACAGAGAGATGACAACTACTAGGATTTGGAGTAAATATGCCACCAGCGTGACGGTTTACTAAATGATAAACATTGAATATACAGAAACTGTAACTTGTTAGATCTCAAACATCAAAGGTGGGGGAAAAACCCGCCATAAGCCACAAACCTGTGGCCACCCCACTGGCCAACAAACAGATAACGCGACAAGCGATTACTGGCAATTAAATGCAAAAGGACGTCGCAGCCCCATGCTTGAACAACATGCACAAACAGGACTATCGTATAGAAAAGCAGCGGCCTGCAGCCCATGTCTGAACAGACCTATGCTTTGTAAAATCGTAACGTTGAACTTAGATCCAAGTGCGGATAGTTTAGCCACCCATGAACAAGACAGTTAGTCCGCAGCCCATGTCTGAACAAACCTTTGCCTTGCAACGTGTGGCTTAATACTGTGTACAGTTAACACTAAGCCTTAAGCAAATGATAGCCCTAATCTAGCAAGAATAGCAGCCCATGACTGAACTATTCTAGAGTATTTAGAAAGGATAAATTGGCGTGCCCATGAAATAGCAGCCCTTGTCTGAACTAGATCAGGGACGTCAAAATTAGCAGCTTAAATAGTTTGGGGCATTAGCCAACAAAGCACCTGAATGGAGGTACAATTTAAACGCATCAGATTGCCAGCAACCAAGTCTGCGAATTTGGGAATCAGAGAAACCTTGCTCAGAAGCGTGAGTTGCGGCTCCAATGCAGAAACTATGGCCTTTGTAATGGCTCGTGTCTAAACCACAAAAAACAAGGCAACGTTTTAATTCAGTATTGAACGAGCTGATGGTGACCGTGTGCAGATCACTTTCACAAAATAGAGGACCAGGAGCAGCGCCTCTCATGCCACAGTAATCAAGTAGTGTTTGGACTGGGGAAACTAACACAGAATTTTCTCTTGCGATTAGGATTTCAAAGGCTTTATTCGCTGTGTTGTGTTTGAATTTTCGTATTGTCAACTTGGCCATACTTATGTGCCCGTTTGATGATATAAAACAAAGATCGTCATGTTGCAGAACATCCCCGCCCAAATCCACATTTTTGGCCGCTAGATCTCCGATGCGAAAGAAACCATAAAAAGCCGTCGTAAACATTGCAACATATCGCTTCCTTTGTGCCGTCAAGAGCTTTTGTATCAAAAAGGATTTTGTTGGGTCACCAATACCCCTAAGACGGTGAACATAGCCAATGGCCGAGACATATGAGCAAATAGTAGCAACGGCAAATTGTTTGGAGCTGAGGTACGAAATGAATAAGGCTAAGGCGTCAATTGACTGAGGGATTAGGTGGGTTTCGCAAGCACTGTAGAATCTAGCATGAAACTGCCGATAACACGTCCACGCACGCTGATACGCTTTTTGAGATCCGGCTGTTAGACTAGAATTGAGAAGTTCGTTCAACTGAGTGACCAATTCCTGGGCTGAAGGTTCTTGGGAACTGGCGTTGGGAATTCGTCCATTCCAGGGGATATTGCCTTGAACCGCTCTATCTGAAAATGGGAGATTAAGTCGGCGCGCTCGTCAAGCTTCCCTGGAAGATGACGAGCCGTAAAGAAAATATTGATTTAAGAGTAGTTAACACCATATCCCTGATGAGAATCATAACTATCTTATCGGTCACGAATGTCACACATTTATCTGCCAACTGATCCCCCCATATGTGTAATGCAATTACGATAGGAAACAATTCTAATACCGTGATGTTCAGTGATTGCCAAGACGTGGGCCAACTACCATAAAACCAATGTGTTTTAAATAAAGCCCCGTATCCTTTAGAACCGGCTGCATCGGGAGTAATTTCATATCGTGAATCGGACATTCTTTCATGCAGAAAAAATGTGCGACCATTGTATTGCTCCAACAACGATAGCTAAACGATTAAATCACTTTTGGCGTCTGTTTAAACGGATTTTAAAATGGGGCCTTCGAATTCCTCTCGTAAGATCGATTAGCCTCCGTAAGAAGGCTCTACCCAGCAAAACCACTGAACATGTAAAGTTTAAGAGGCTAATTAATGACTGAAGGTCGCGTAGCATGACTTTACGCCACTTATAAAAATCCAGCAGCATCCTGCGACATTTCTCGAATTTTTCCGCCGGCAATCGAGCTTCGATGCGAATAGAATCTAGAGTAATCCCGACAAAAGGCAATTCGGTCTCGGGTCCTACGGTTTTCTTGGGCGCAATGGGAACGCCTAAGTAGTTACAAAGTGAAATGAACCGTAACAGTAGATTTTCGCAAGACTGCTTACTTTTGGCTATTAACAAAAAGTCATCCAAAACGTGTATAATCTCGTCGGCCTGAAAGATTTGCTTGGCGGCCCACTCGAGTGCCGTACTAAATCGCTCAAAAATGGCGCACGATGACCTACAGCCCATTGGGAGGCAGCGATCGAAGCAATAATTCCCTTGCCACCTCATCCCCAGTAAAGGATAGCCACCCGGGTGAATCGGAATAATTCTAAAGGCAGATTTGATATCAGTTTTAGCAAGATAACAGGCAACTCCTAAACGTTTTACAAACACTATTGCATCTTGAATGGAAGCATAGCGTACCGAAGAAAAGTCTACTGGAATTCCTGAATTTACCGAATTCTCATGCGGATATGACAAATGTTGTATTAGTCGAAACTCATTGGGTGCTTTCTTAGGGACGATTCCTAATGGTGACATGACAAAATTATCGAACGGCGGGGCGCTAAATGGGCCTGCAACCCTACTGGCTTCAATTTCCTTGTGTAATTTATCCGTTACGATGTTTGGTTGATCGTTGGCACTAAGCAAATTTGGAGATTCGAAGCTTGATCTTAAATTAGAGTAATGAATATGAAACCCATATGAGAAGCCTTGTATCAAAAAGTTTTTTAATAAGCGGTCGTAATCACGCAGAACTGAAGTGAGACGGTTAATTCTTACGGGGGTGACTGGATTGCTCTCTAGTAGACGCGCTAGCCGCTGTTGTTCCACTAGGCTT
This sequence comes from Pachyseris speciosa, assembly GCA_016490735.1. Lineage (NCBI taxonomy): Eukaryota > Metazoa > Cnidaria > Anthozoa > Scleractinia > Pachyseridae > Pachyseris > Pachyseris speciosa. The sequence goes on from JAEMWC010000078.1 coordinate 600,898, forward strand.
AATGCTTGAGGTTGGTTGCTCCCCTCCCTCTGAACAATTTCTGGCTGCGTGCTTACCTCCACATCGGAAGCAGATGTGGGTAAAGGAACATCTGGAACAGAACCTCCCGTTATTAAAGTTAAAGCATGTTCCTTTAACGAGAGGGATCAGTCTGGGGACGAAAATGCAAGTTATCTGAAGTGGCCTGGAGCCATAACTCCCACTGGACTTCCTCCCAAGGGTACCTATCGGGGGCGGACTGGCGCAAATATCTAAATTTCTCATCACAGTAAGCCCAGTTTCCGTTTTTGTTTGCAATGGCATGAATGGTCTCACAATATTTTGGCAAAGCGGCCGTGTCCCCCGCGAACTTCTGGCAATAAATGGCCATAAACATGTGGAACGCTGTGACCCACTGCTGAATACTATTCAATTTATGTGGGGCGCTAGCTGGCTCTAATGTAATCTGCGGCTTATTGCCATTGCCTGTAGCCGAAAGCCCAACACTTCCAAGTGGGATGGCGACGCTTGAAAAAAGGGGTGTGGTGGGCATACTCTGCACGTTAGGTGATACAATATTACCTCCAGAAGTCCCAGCAATAGCTTGCGTCGCTTGCAGAACAGAATCCTGGACTATCGAGGCTGTAGTAGGCACATGGGCGGACACTACGGTCGACGTTGATGCTGCGTTAGTTGACATTGTTAGTGACAGTGGTGGTCGTAGTGCGTCCTGGACGGCCTTTTGGACAGCGAGAGAAAGGGCACTGGACAGCGCTGTAACATGTACTTGCATCGTGCCGTCTTGTTGATTAGAGGTAATATTTGAGAAGCTGCTCGATGTGCTAGCGGTACTGGTTGCCATGCTGGTTACTGTAGAGGCAGAAGGGCCAGAACGTCTCGGACGCTTACTTTGTGGAGGAATACTTGTAAAGAATAGAGAGTTAATTTATCCGGACGTATTAATGTTCTCGTGTAACTCGTAATCTGTAGTTGTATCGCAATAACTGCCACGGGTCAAATAAATGAGGTATTAAAATTAAGAATTGTCGTTAGATCGTACGCTCGTATCCTCAAATACATACAAATAGCTTGGGACTCCGAGTGCTATGGCACGCAACACAGGCAGCCCACTCATTTGGAGACAAAGCATAAAATCGACCGTGACCGGCCAAACAAGGCTCAAGGACAAACAATACGTTGTGAGTCCAATGGCGCATTACACTACCAAGTACCAACGCAAAAAGAATATTTAACTTGGCAGTATGTCCAATAAAGAGGAAATAATAAGCTATAGTACAGATCTAAGACTCTAACTTTGTAGATCATTAAACACTTTAAGTGATTGGATCAATGCCCCCCTCAAACTTCGATAAAGTTTAAACTGTCCACGTTGGTTCAGATGAACTCCATCGTGCAATAAGAATGACTGTGTTGTCCTCCAAAATCCCCTGTGTCTCCAGTAAAATGCAAATGGAAGGGGCTGTAGGACAATGCGTAAATAGTCCGTCAATGTGCGAATGCGAACGTTTAAGTGCGCGTTCTCTCTTAGTATAGTTTGGCACACACAAACCACGGTTACGCCAAATTGTTCATGTAATAGCTTTGTTAGGTCTTCTAACTGTGAACCGACAGTTAGAGCAGAACAGATTGAACGATCACTGATATCGTTCGTACCCAAAAATTGTCGGACTATCTCCAAATCGTAGCGTATGACTTTGGCCACAATTTGTCCCCCTACTCCATGCCAGCGCAGGTTCATAGGGGTGGTGATGTCAAAATCCTCCCGTAAAGCGTTTGTAGGCAGATGTACCAACTCATGCAAACGCCTGATGAAGGAGTGCCCCAAAATCAAAACCCGAGGTTCAGCCATAACTACACATCGAGAGAGAAAACTACACGTAAGCGCAACGCATGTTACGGGGAAATAACAAAGTAGTGTACTTGCCTTAAAACGGTGCGTAGAACTTTCAAGATCACCAAAAAAATTGAGTCAAAGACTGACGATGTTCCTGCATTGCTATCTGAACCAACAATGAATCACAAAGCATTGATTGCATGATTTGAGCCTGCAAGGAATTCTAACTATTTCCCTATCTCCATCCTAGATGCAGATAAGACAAACAACCAGGAAATTAGCCCTTCACAAAAATGTCATTAAGCCATTAGCTTAATGGGTGTTTTATGTAGTCCGTCTCTGATAAAAATGACGTATTTAGTTTCCAAAAGCCTGGTCCCCTTGGATTGCTGTGAATTGCAATTTGAATTGTCACCATTGAATGATCTGTTTTAAAGCCCGCCGAGATGTCCGTGTGCGTGACGTTACACACTAGACTCTGACTCACTGAGAAAAAATCTAATCGACAATGGATTTCAGGTTTCCTTCTACGTCATGTGTATCTCAGGATGTCAGGGTTAGATACTCTCCATGCATCAACCAAATCGAATTTTGTAGCGTACTTGTTGATTACATTAACTGCTTTTGTGTGGGTTTTGGCAAGACCATTTCTTGTCCTTTTCTAGATTAAGTACTAAATTGAAATCACCTGCTAAAATTATATCGTCACAATGAAAATGTAGTAAGTGGCTGAACAAATTCTCAAAAAAGGCTGGGTTGTCATCATTTGGTGCGTAGATTGTGGCCAGAGTGAAAAACTTTTCATTTGTTTTAATATCAAAAATAATTAATCTGCCCTTGGGATCCGAATACGATCTTTCAAGCTGAAAGGCGAAATTGTTGTTAAAGAGAATTGCTACTCCATCACTGGTGCTAGAGCAGCAGCTAAACAAAGTTTTATAGCCCCATTCGGATGACCAAATTGTATTTGTGTTTTCAGAACAGTGTGTTTCTAGCAGCAGATAAATTGAAAACTTTTTTGCTCTCAGCCAATTAAATGTTTCCCTTCTTTTCAGTCTTTCTCCCAAACCCCGAACATTAAGTGAACATATATTAAGATCCATTACCATTCTGAATAAAAACCTTGCATTTAAAACAGCTAAGATCGGTCGAGTCAGAGCTAATGAAATTGAAGTAGATCTCGTATTTTAGCTTACGAACAACACATATAGACAAATAACAACAAAACATTAACATTTATAAAAACCTTATTTTTGGACTGATGTCCCAGCAGCGTTCATAGGTGATAACGACCATCCTGAACTTGACAGGATTTCTATTGCCAATCAAGAATTTGGGTGTGCGTCTTGGAAATAGCTATTGATTTGAACTTCTTTTGACTACAAAAGATTTGCATAGAAAGATTTCATTATTTCAGTGGCGAAAAGAAAACATAGGCTTGCCAGTAAATAATACTAGTTTTGAGGTTGCTTAAGATACTCGGGTATACTTTTAAAGTCATATCTTTCATTGTTTATGAACAAAAATCGACCTTTCACTTTGGCATTGCTTAGACCATGTTCCTCGCGGACTTTCATCATAGCTTTAAGCAATACTTTCCGTTCCTCCTGGACAGCCCTCGCATAATCCTCTGTGATGTATGCATCAGCATGTGTAATAGATTCCTTAAGCTTACCTCTTACCGACAAGACATTGTCTTGGTCTTCCCGGCAGACAAATCTTGCAATAATTGGTCTGCGTCTGCCATGAATCTTCTTGCCAATTTGATGGACCGCATGAAGTCTAATTTTAGTAGTATCAATGCCAAGCTCTTTCTCCTCATGTTCCTTCTCCTTGATGTTATTGAAGCATAGGTTCTCGCAACGTGTATACTGTTCCAAAGTTATATTATTTTCAATTTCTTGTTTTAATCTCCCTTCCAAGTGAACAATCTTCTCGTTTAAGGCGAGCATTTCTTTCGAATGATCCTTTGTTTCCATCTCAAAATGCTCCTTGAGGTCTTCAACTTCACTCTGGGTGTGAGTCAGCTGGCTTTTCTCGATGTCTTTGATCGACAATTTTACTGCGTCTATTTCAGTTTTAAATTCAAATCTTAATTTGTCCAAGTCAGTGTGTAGCTTGTTAAATCCTTCTGAGACTACTTGCCTTAGGGTATCCAGTTTTTCAATTCATTGTATAAGCTGTGGTCACCATTTTTTGCTGAAACGGCCATGACTTCCTCAGTTCCTGAAGAGCTTGATCCACATTTCTTGCGCTTTCTTCCGCCCATAAAGGGCATAAAAGGCATAAAACTGCTGCTAAATGCGCTACTACCTTATGGCACAATCTTTTTTCTTAAGCAAAGTGCTAATTCTAAAGATTTGGCCAAGAAATCCACTTTTTGACGGACTGTCAATCAAAGCATGTGCACGCCATGGCGGTCACCCCAGTCTCCTCCATGAAAAACAATATTACCATGCATTATTGAAAAAACGAAATAAACAGATTTCCACCTTGCGTGCACAAAAAAACATCCTGCATCTCCCAAAGTCCCCCCACCCTCATCACTTTTCTAAATATTTTTATTACTCATTCTTTTTTTCCAAGGCGGTGAAACAATTTCATTTGATAATTTTTATTTTTGAATGCGGAGTTTTCTTCATGTGCAAGCTGCAGATGATTGACAGCTGTACTCCACCTTTACTTTCAAGGCGTCAGAATATTTTTTCCACTTGCGAAACTTACCTTTCAAACTGTGAAACGTGTACTAAAACTGAAGCGATGGGCTTCAAGAAACGAAAGTGTAAACAAATACAAGTAGTTCACGAGAAACTTAATATTATGCTGGCCTCTTTCCTGCAATCACAGTGAGATCTGAAAGGTGAGGCAACGACATTATACCACAAAATAGAACAAGCCGTAACATTCATTTATAATTTCCTTTTCTTATCAGGACTTCCTGGCTCAATCATCTTGGAAAAATATTCTCACGCCGTGAAAGTAAAGGTGGAGTACAGCTGTCATTCATCTGTAGCTTGCACATGAAGACCGTAAGAAAACGTTAAAAAATAGTTGCGTCCATTGTCAAATTACTACGCTTTTCAATAAGACGCGAACCTCAACTGACAACTGCTTTTCGCTTCCGTCAACCAAATTTCAGGCGGCTTCCGACTACTAATGAGAGGTGACAAACTATGAGTAGCCCAAAGCAGTTTCAAGCACAGTGTATATTAAAGTCTGCAGATTCTTAGGGTGATCAATCCGACCGTTTATTTGAGGAGCTATCCATTGAACTTTTCGACTCAGAAGTAACGCAAATAGTCGACAATGAAGATGATCAGGCCAGGCAATTCGCCGAATCTTGTCTTGCGTGCTTTTCTAATGGCTAGTTTGGTGTGTTTCATCGACTTTTGTATTTTCATTTGCTTTAGTGAATAAAGAATACGGGACTTACGAGGCTAAACATCGTATTTCGTGCCGTATGAAGCTTCGCTGATACTTGTTTCATCCCGAACTGAAGCGAAGAAAACCACTCCAACTCGTGATATCAGTAAATGCACTAAACCCTGAATAAACTTACAACATTTTGAAAGTTATTTCCCTATCAAAAGGCGGCGGCAGCGGCGAGAAGTTTACTTCAGAACAACAATCAGCAACAATTGTACCTTTAACCCACAAAATTTGAGCACTAAAAGAGAACAGGGAAAAGCAATCCGTTTTTAACCGAAAGACCAATTTTTCGCAAGCGTCTGCCACTGTGGGAATGTTCAGAAAGTTCTCGTGCATATGCAAATGTTGAGAATTCTGCACATGCAATTTGATTGATTGAAGCCAAAATGCAGTTTGGTGGTTGGTGCTTGAAGATAAAATTCCGCATGATCATGAAAATCGCAGTAAATTGATTCGCAACCGTGGAAAACAAATTGAGTAATAAAAATCTCAGGGGCTGCGTGTGACCTTTATAAAACAAAATTATAAAAGAAATTGTTTTCCTGTTAATTCTATTCTATTTTGCTCAACTTAATTTTCCTTTTCTGACTAGCACTATCCGGTTTCTGGCACTTTCCGGCATTCTGGCATTCTGATATTCTGGATTTCCGGATTTGGGTTTTCTGGCTTTCTGGATTCCGACTTTTCCATACGCCCATTTAACATAGTCAATGATTCAGATGCCGCACATGTTATGACCTCTTAGTTTCATTTATTTTTGTAATTTCCTTAACAACTTTTGAAGTAATGTTTAATAAACGAGTGGGAGTGTATAAAACGTTCAGCATTAGATCCCATCGGCCTCAGCCCCTCGACTGAGAGGGGCCTGAAATTGAAATCTTGCTGTCATACAATGTCCATACAAGTAGGCACAATTGTACGCTATGAGAATACAGTCTTGAATACGCATATTTCCTCGCAAATTTTGTAACGGAACACCAAACTTGTTATCTTAGCCATTCTCATTATGCATATGAAACAGTTTATGACAGCTGAAACAACAGCTCAATGGTTTGCATCCAGCAAAACCCCTTCAAACTTTATTTATTGGTTGTGCCTTGGTCGATGTTCACTTGCATCGGGCTAGGCCTGACAAACATGCAGGGGATTCAATACAGAAAGTATGTATTTAAGTCTTACCTGATACTATATAGTTCTGTGGTAGATCATTCTACTCACGTCATGTGTGCGTTATCGCTGTTATAGCGAGCTGGTGAGGGCTGTTTTTAATAATTAAGTTAGAGGTGAAATATGTTCAGTGGTTTTGGCCGATGTTTTTTAACATCAGCTTGAGCCATCTCTGTTTGTTGGAGAACTGAATGGACACTCCAGGATGATGAACTCCTGGGCCCTTCAAATAGGACATTGCGGTATATTTACAGCTTTCTGTTAAACGCTATAGCTGGGTCAGACAAGAGGGAAAATTGGTAATTTAATAAAGTCGCCTTAATAAAGATATTCTTTTCAATAGCAGTTAAATCTTCATGCCTTATCTTTTTCAGAATACACATGCATGTAGTAAGTAGAAGACTTAAAACAATAGTTAATATGTGCGTATACTGTCGGAAATCATGATTTACATCTGTTGGCTTCTACAAAAACTGCTTTACGGAATAGACCTTTTTGCCTGTAACTTCCAAAATTTACAAAGTAAAAATTTCTCGATAATTTCATCCCAGCACTAGAAAACAGCTGTACTGGGCAACCAGTTTACAATCTTGCTGTGCATAGTGTCATAGCAAGGAGATTGACATAGCATGCATGGATCATTTAGATGGAACATAGGCGGCACTGCCATTGGGTTTTCTTATCAAAGACCTCACTTGGAATTTTGGCACATTTCCTGTGGAACCAGCTGGAGCATTTGTTTTTTTTTTTATTTATTTATTTGTCTAATGCCTACATAGCTACATATTACCCAACAATTACGTTACAGTCAATACAGTTCTAAAAACATAGTATAAGCAGATGGGAAATTAAGGTACAGAGCCCATGCACAAATCCCACTTCTTATTAAATTTGTCCATGTTATTAGTATTAACACATATAAATTTTTCGGTTTCATACTTAATTTTTACCTTAAGTTTAAAGGCGTTTATAATAGGAGGAGTCAGACTTCTTCTGCAATCCCATATATATACTTTGGCGACTAGTAACAAGTAGTTCAGTAGAGGGTAATTTGCATAGATAATACCAATTATGACATCTTGCAGAGTAAGATGGACGAATTCCCTTGTCAGTAGGTAGAAATAATATTCGAAATCTTTCCAAAAGGGTTTCACAAGGCTACAATGAAAAAGGAGATGGTGAGGGGTTTCTGGTTCTGATTTACAAAACGAACATTTATCGTCTGAGATGTAACCTATTTTAAACAACTTTGTATTAGTAAATAGTAGTGAATTAAGGACTTTGTATTGAAATGCCTTTATGTATGGTTCAAAGGACACCTTATGCGGTAGCCAGAAAATCTTTTTCACGTGATCTTCTGACAAATTAAAAGTTTGTCTCAGATATTGAGAATTGTTTGGAAGCTTAGCTTTTGAGCTTTTTATTAATGTGTAGTAGTCCTTAGATTTCTTTTTTAACACATCAAAGTCTTTGTTATCTATCGTTACCAATAAGGACATTTCGGACAGGGTGCTTTCCTTGGTTTTTAGGTATAATGGTATGGAGTGACGAAGTCCTGCCCAAGTTAAAAAGTTAGTTTTGCCGCCTATTTTGCTTGAAATAATCTTAAAGGAATCTGCGATATCTGTGTCAAATAAAAGATCGTTTACGTAAATTATGCCATTTTCAAAATAAGTTCCATAGAAAATGGGTTGATTGTTTATTCGTATCTCTTTGTTGTTCCACACTATATGTTGCCATTCTTTTTTTGTATCATAACCGTCTCGAAATTCTGACCACCACTGAAGTAACTCAGAATAAAAAAGGGAAGGAACATGATGGTCTTTAATATCGTAGTTGCAATAAAATAAAAATAGACCACCGTAGCGCTTAAGTGAAACTCTAAGGTAGCTTTTCCAAGCACCGTCATTCTCTCCAAAAATTCTTTTCAGCCAGGCTAGCCGTAATGATTTTATCATACTTTCAAGATCGATCATTTTTAGTCCGCCGTTCTCGTATACATTTATCGTGGACAGTCTTGTTACTTTATCCGTTCCTTTCCATAAAAATTTAAATAATATTCGGTTCAATTCTTGGACGATTTCCTTTGGAGCAGGCAGAAGTGACAAAATATAAACAAATTTAGGGATAATTAAAGACTTTATAACTGTCACCTTTCCATAAACTGTAAGACCTCTTGAAGACCAGAGATTTACAAGTTTTTTGACGCTGTCCAGCCTCTCGATAAAATTCTTTTCGTGCAGCAATTTAATATCATAGGAATAATAGACCCCAAGGGCTTTGATTGGTTCGCCGCTCCATTTAATACCAAAGGGTTTTGACTTGTTATTTCTTAAGGAACCAACCCACATTCCTTCAGTTTTAGACGTATTTATCTTAAGACCTGATAGTTTCCTGAAAACATCCAGAAGATTAAAAAGGGCATGCGCAGAATCTCTGTCTGATAGAACTGCTGTCGTGTCATCAGCGTATTGGAGAAGCTTTGTTTCCTCTTTACCAATCGAGATACCTTTTATCGCTGTATTTTGTCGAATTGCTAAAGCAAGAGTCTCAACTACGACCACGAATAAATAGGGAGACAAGGGATCGCCCTGTCTCACTCCTCGTTCCAAAGCAAAATAGTCTGTTGTAAGACCATTGTTAATAACACAACTTTGTATATTCTTATACAGTGTCTTAACCCATCTAATAAAGTCGGGACCAAAACAAAAAGCCTCCAGGCAGGTAACAAGATAATTCCACTCTACACTGTCGAATGCTTTATGAAAGTCTATAAAAATCATTAGACCTGGGATGTTTTCTTTAAGAGTAAAATCCATTATATCAAAAATCGATCGTACAGTTTCACCTATATAGCGATCCTTAACAAAGCCATTTTTATTATGATGGATAATATCTGGTAGAACATTTTTTATCCTAGTCACTAGAACCTTAGACATAATTTTTGCGTCAACATTAACAAGAGAGATTGGCCTCCAATTTTCCAAAAAGGAGCGATCTTTTCCTTTCTTTTCAATTAGAGTAATTACTGCCTGTTTCTGAGAACTTGACATTTCTCCTTTTTCAAAACATTCATTTGCACACCTAATAAAAGGATCGCTAATGAGCGGCCAAAATGTTTTGTAAAATTCAACTGGAATTCCATCGTTTCCTGGGGCTTTGTTGAGTTGAAAGGTTTCCAGTGCCTTAGCACATTCGCTTGAAGTTATTTTGCCCTCGCATGATAGCCTTTGTTGTTCTGTAAGGCTAGGGATATTTAAATTATTCAAGAAATGTTCCGTCGCTCGCGTATTTTCTGCTCTCTTAATCTGGCTTGTATATAATTCTTGATAAAAACGTTTTTGTTCTGAAAGAATACTAAAAGGATCCGTGATAGTCGAGCCACTAGTTTTCAGTTTCCGCACATGTTTTTTAACATGGTTTCTTTTCTCCAAATTAAGAAAATATTTTGTACTCTTCTCGCCGTGTTCCCACCAGCGCGCTTGCGAACGAATAATGATACCTTGAAGTTTTTCTTCATAAAGAAGTTCTAACTTTTCTTTCACCGAATTAAAAGCATTAGCATTGTTGGTATTAGGGTCGGAATCAAATAATTGCTTAGCTTTGGCAAATTCCTTTTGAAGATTCATTTCTTTTTCTTTTCTTTCCATCGCTTTTCGTTTCGAATGCTGGATTGCATGAGCTCTGATTTTATACTTAGTCCAATCCCAGATGCTTCTGTTGTCTGTCAATTCATTTTGACCTTCTATCAGCCAAATAGGTATTTTAGCTGTTACCTCTCTAACATAGTCTTCATCATCCAACAGCGAACAATTCATTTTCCAATGGCCAGGACCTTTGATATGTTTTTCACTGATACTAAACTCTATAGAAATGGCCGCATGATCAGTTTTAATTGCTGGAATGATATCTGTTGTTGTCACCAAATCATGTAAATTATTCGAAATAAGCCAGTAGTCTAGGCGGCAAAGAATCATCGGCGAGTTTTGACTCCAAGTATAGCTTTTCGTGGAAGGATTTTTTACTCTCCAAATATCAACAAGGTCGAGGTCGGCACATAAACAATCGATGGTTGCTACGACTGATTTTCTCGGTAAAAGTATACCTCCTTTCTTATCGAGCACCGTATTAAGAGGACAATTAAAGTCTCCTCCAAGAATGATATTTTCTTCTTCATCCAAATTTTCTTTTTGTAGGGTAGTTCCTAAATCTTTTAAAAACTCGACAATATTGGCATCCTTATTTGTGCATAAATATTAATCAGTAAATACATTTTATCTTTTATCTCTGCCTTCAGGATTACATAGCGTCCTACTGGGTCTAAAATCTTTGAATGAATGATACAATCAACTCCTTTCTTAAAAAGAATGGCAACACCGCATGAATTGGCACTTCCATGCGACATTATAATCTCACCTCCCCATTCATTTTTCCATTGTCTTTCAGTCTCGTGTTTTGAATGCGTCTCCTGCAAAAATATGAAATCTGCCTTTTGCTTTCTACACCAAGTATAGATTGTCCTCCTTTTTCGAAAGTTATTTATGCCTCTGACATTCAGCGAGACCAATTTACATTTATCCAGAATCATCTAGATCTATTAAACCTCCAATAGATGGGATTGCAGAAGTTTGTCAGAAAGGTAAACCAACATAAAGAATGCAACGTTAAGAATATGGACGTTATGCATGGATGAAAAATATTTGTTCTGAAAAGTGTGATTCTTTGGGCTGTGCGCCTTTGATTGAACCCAAGAAATATGTAAACAACACTGTACATAATACTTTTAAAATATAACATGAGAAAGTTCACAAGTAATGGCATAATTAGACAGCAAAAAGCCGGAAAATCTTTGAAACACATTTTAAAGCACAATGAAGACACTGCACAAAAACAATGGGAGATGAAAAATTGAAACCCTTACCTTATGCTCCAAAATGAAAAGTAATCGAGCCTTTTCCAAAACAGTACCATCCATGACTTTCAACTTATCTTTCCGCGTTCCGCTCGTTCACCGCTTAAAAACATTTAGAATACACGGCAAAGTGCTAATGGACTATTATATAGCGAATTCTTTTACTAACAAGATTCAATGTAAATACATCGGGAGAAAAAAATATAGATAAATAAATAAAAGGCACATCGCATACTAATTACTTATTACATCTTAACATATCTGCCGTCAATATAGAGCTTATCAGGCTCAGTTTTACTAAAGAACGCACGCTTTCCATCTTTCCTTGCCTGCCTCAGTTTGTCCATTTGCTGTTTTCTTGATTCGTGTAATTCCTTAGGGATGTCCTCAAACATCTTGTAATCCGTTCCTTTAAGTTTACGTCCACATTTAAATATTCTCTCTCTATCGGGAAATCTTAGAAAGCGGGCTATGATAGTCCGACTGCTGCTTCCGTCCGTCCTTGGCTTTCCCATCCTGTGCACTCTCTGGAATTCAATATCTTTCGCATCATCGATTCCGAGAACATTTTCCATAAAGTTGGCCAACACTTTCTTCGTATCTTCACGTGAGGTTGCATTTTGTTGATCAGTCGATTCCACCAATTCAGGTATACCTTCAAACTTAAGGTTCTCCCGTCGGCTGTACGCCTCAAGGTAGAGGACTTGCTGGAGCATTTGTCACACTGTGCCATGTGGTAATCACTGTCAGCCTTGTCACTACCGTCCATGGCACACGGCAAGCACAGTGCAACTTCAGAGATATAGAAATTGAATTGGCTCTGCGGATAGGTTTGTTGTGTAGTACACCCTTAGGAAAAGATGTTAACTTCCCTTTTTTGTGGCACTGAATAAGATGCTCCTTTAAATTCGCCTCATCATATACTATTTGGCTGGGATCATCATTGTTCAATAGACTTGTGGCAAAAGTTAATGCAAATGAGCCACAGTCTGTTCCCTTTGTCTGCTGCTTCACAGGCTTGACATTCACTTAATTTTAGGGCCTGTTTCATAAATGATAGAAGCTATTTGCTCCTTGATACATAGTTTAAGCCTGCCGTTGTACATGCTGCCATAATAGCTAACCTCTGCTCCCTGACAACCGATATTTGAAATACACACCCAGTGATTGTTACCATCATGCCGCACCTGTACAAAGTCCAACAGTAGTGTCTTCCAACCCTTCATAGTATGGAAACGGCATGTGTGACATGTTCTGGTAGTAGTTGATAGATATATCAGTTAGCCATTGATTGGACTTAATTATGTGGATCTCTTTGTCATCTAGGCATCTCTTCTTTCTCTTTTGGATTTTATTTGTCAATGTAAAAACCCCAGTAATGGTTACGTAACCATCTGGTTTGTTTGTTTTCCCTATGGATGCCAGTTTGAGTGCATATGGATTTGAATTTGATGAGGACGAGTAGTTCTGCAGTGGAGTCTGACATGGGGGACTTTTTAGTGGAGTCTGAGTTGCACAACGTCTAAGTGGAGTCTGACTTTGGCATGCAGAACTGATTAGTGGAGTCTGACTTTGGCATGGAGAACTGATCAGTGGAGTCTGACCTTGACATGGAGAACTTTTCAGTGGATTCTTACCATGACATGGAGTACTTAAGTGGATTCTGATTTGAAGCACGTTTCCCCAGAAAATGACATCTCGGAGGTCACAGGAACGTGAACATTGTGTGTCTTGCAGTGTATTGAAGCTTTTTTTTACCAACTCGACCTCTGTATATGTTCTTTAGTTGCTGTTTAGGTAGTGTGCCCTTCAGTCGTTTTTTCCAGGATAGTTTGTTTCTTGCTTGTGGTTTTGTTTTTTCACACGGTTGTAATTTTTTGTTGACTCGTGCTCAACAACCAGGCCATTTTCATTGGGTTTGTGTTGCTGCATGTCCCGACACTTGCTTGCCTCTATGCCTCTTGAATGTGTGGATTTTGCCAGAAGTGTTGCACGTGAGGGTGAATCACTTTCCTCTGAACTCAGCTTAGGTTTCTTTGCTGGAGGTTAAACAGAATGGCAGTCATCAACAGAGGTTTCTCTTGGTGAGGACTCAACGGAATCAGAGAGGACTGATCTGGTGAACTCTCTCCAGGATTTAGAAGGTTAACAGGTTGTGAACAAAGGTGACTGTAGGTCAGTGGTAATTTATCCCAGTTCCACTGTGGGAAGTGCTGGAAAAGGCAAAGAAGTGTTTGGAAGGAAGGTGTGTTCGCTGCCATGAGGTACATTTACAGGATGGTTACCATTGCTTGTCCTCAAACTGGACCATGGACCATTTCTTGTTGAATGGCTCACTCTTCACGTTGAATACACCATCACAAATTATGCGCAAATACCCACCATGCATAATTTATTCCATACAAACCCTTCTAATTTTGCCTCATTAAAAAAGGAGGAATCAACCTCATTAAAAATGGCGGCTCATTAATATTCCACCAGAAGACAAGATGGCATCCAAATGGGGAGTCCTATTGTTTAATCCAAGATGGTGGCCAAAAATTCCCAGATGCTAGGGTAAGAGGGTGGCATGCCCGAACATGCCCTACTGTTGTCTGTTAATTAATTCAAAATGGCACCCAAAGGTGCTGTCGAATGACGCAATACCTGCCATTAAGGAGAATGATGTCATCTCTATCAAGTGGGATGAAGTCATGTTATTTTAGGTGTAAAATCAAGGATGACGCAAGACCATGAAAATGGGGCTTAGCTCAGCAATCAAGCGTAGTAGGAAGCTTGATTGTTTCTCTTCATATGAAAACATGGCAGAAAACTAGTGATTGAGAGAAAGCAAGTATCATTGTTACTATTTTATCGAACTTGAATGAAAAAATTACAACAGAGTGAATAAATCCTCGTGCGAGGAAATTATTGGATGGCTACCTCATCATTTCAGTGGTACGCGCCCCGCTCTCATTGTGAAATCAGAAGGAAACATGGTTTTTGATTCGAGTTTTACCCTGGCTTCAAATTGCCGGAAAAAACTAGAGGTTGGCCCTATAATGTTTCCCCAAAATAAAAAGTAAAAACAGGTATGGCTATATACAATAAAAATCCTTTAAGAACTATTTACAATCAATAAAATTAGATAACTAATGATAAACAATCAGTTAATAAATATTTAGAAAGCGCTTTAGCGCGCTCTTAAACGAGTCAAGCTCCCAACCTCAACAACAGAACCTGGTAGACTATTCCAATGCCGTACGATTTGGATAGAAAAGGAATATTTATATGAATTACACTTTGCTGCGTGTTTCGAGTGTGGGTCACTTCAGCTTCCAGGTTTTACCCTGGCTTATTGTAGAAAAACGAAAACTTGAATCAAAGCACCAACGGATAACAATCTTCGATTACGATGGAAACACTGAAAGCTAATGACAGTTCCACTTTAGTTCAGTTTACTTATGGAATATTTAATATTACAGAAATTACAGAGACACACAGCGAAATGTGAATATAAATGAATAGACAGCGGCGCAGAGGGATCGAGACAAGAATAGTTCATTAGATGTTATTGTTGTCATTCGAACCTTTACATGCAAATTTCAGTCACACGCGGATTCACTTGCAAAACATGTTATTGTGGTCAACAGGTTACTGAGACGAGAATACAAACATCTTCTCTTAAAGTTACCCGCAATCATTTTTACCGTAACAGTTTTATGAAATTGTATTCGGTTCCCATGGGCGTCTCGCAACAGAAAACCGACAGAAACCGATAGAAAACTGACAGAAACCGACAGAAACCGACAGGAAACCGACAGAAACTGACAGAAAACCGACAGAAACCGACAGTTGGATCAATGTAAGAAAAAAAAACCGAATGAATGAATATGGAACGCCAAAATGCTAAGCGGTAACCATAAGGATAGGTAAGTCGTAAAAATCCTGCGTGCCTCGGAATTGATATTTTGCAAATCAGCTCGCTTCCTCGAGGTCAACTCTCAATTATAGGTAAACAAGAGTCAGTTCACGTTGTTTTAAATGATCAATTGAAGCGCACGACTAATGATGATGAATTACACGGACTTGAAAATTAAACACACACTACAGAGACTTAAAATGCAGTGAATTCGAAATGAATAAAAGTCAACCGTATTTCTTTCAAGCAATTTCAAACACTTTAGTACGTTAGCAAGAGCTATAACAAATAGACGCATTTGCAAGCAACTAAGGCCAGGGTGCACTTTAATATAGTGAGAAGCAAACACAACTTTATGGAGGCCGGTTCTTTGTCAGCAATGTACCCGCACAAAGTCGAAAAAAGCCACCCTCATGTGTTACACTTCATGTATTTCCCTCGTTTATTGAGTGTTTACTTTTACATGGTTCACTGAACAATATGAATTCCATGGAAAGTTAAGAAGTGCCTATCCCGCATTATCCTTCTAAATTTACATGCAAATTTTCGTTTTTATATGTAAATAACGTAGATATAAATCACCTGGAAAATACTGTAATTATCATTTTACAGCTAAAATGCCTTTTTACAGGATCCTTCAAACTCGGGTCTTGAAATGTCCATGAGCGAGGGTGGAAATCCCATCCTCCCAAAATGTGGCGTTTATCATCATAAGGTGAGAGACTGGTCTTAGTGAGCTTCACCGTTTGGAGGTGATGATTGACGCTTCTAATTTGAGTCATGCTGTGCTCCTGCGGGGCTTTGTTGAATAAGCAGTTCACGTAGTCTGCATGCCGTATTTCCCTCTCTGTCACATTTTTTTTTATGCCTTTGGCAGTCTTCTTTTCTTGCTCTACTCAATCTTTTTTCAGGACAAAACTGTACATTTTCGCTCGAAGACCCACAAATTCGCGCATGGGGTGGCCATTGGTCTCATCTTTGAATTTACCAATGACCTTCTTGTTGGCGTTGGAGTGAAGAAAATGATCCGTTGGGTAATCCAAGGTATCAAACTTCTCCAGGTCCGACTGCATGTCTCGGTAGATATCCTCTGTTTGAATACTGTAGCAGAGGCTATCGGTGTTGGTGAACAGCAGCTGAGTTCGAGGTCCATACCTGTCTTTGATGTAGCGGTAATGAAAATCATACATGAGCATTTTGGACAGCTCCAGCACGGTGAATCCGGTATAGACGGGCTTGCACAGCACCAACTTTGAGCGTAACCTCTCCACAGCCACCAGATGCTCGCTAAACTGTTTTGCGCTCTTAAAGGTGGGTTGGGCGACCAGCTTTTTCATCTTGGAGGGGTTAGTGACCAACTCTACGTTGACATGTTTAAGAATGTTCTCCATAGTCTTACCAAAGACGCTGTTATTCATCAGCTTGAAAAAGTTTTTTTCAAAGGCGTTTCTAGCCTGAGCTCGTTTCTGGGTGTTGAGATCAATGTAGGGTTTTAACCATGGAGCCTGCTTGAACTGGAGGATGCGATGGATTTTGGTCAGCTTCATCCCCAAATCCAAGTACAACTTTAAATTTCTGTAGTGCAAAATGTACTTGCTCTTGTTGTAGAGGTTGGGGACTAGTTTTTCCACCACACCAGGGTGATAGTGGAGGTCTTTGGCCAGTTGTTGGGAGTAGGGACTGAGCATGTTAGGGGTGATCTTCATAGCTTTCGGAGCAAGAGGGTAATCATTGTGAAGGTCATGAAGGTGCTCACGATACTCCAAATCGACTTCTAAGATGTATCCAGTGGGATGATCATCTGACACCTCTTCCACCTTGAAGCCCTCCACCTTCTCCATCCATTGGAAATCACTCACTGGAAGGTGCTGAGACATGGCCCATCCATAGAGGTTGTTAGCATCCAGGTATAAGGGGTAGGTCTTGGGTTTTTCAGGATCATAGTCCTCCAGCTGTGGATGGTTGGCTTTGGCATACCGGTGCGTAATCATAGGAATTCCCCCACGCGTTCCCTTCTCGACGAATAGATGGTGATCGACTTCTGTCAGGGTATCCAGCTTGACTTGGGTGTATTTGAGAGCTACATCCCAGGCTAACCCAGGGGCGGTGTAGTAGTGAGCAGGATCGAGATTATAGGTCTCCAAACAGATGGAACGGAAATTCTCAAACACATCGGCCAACAGGAGTGTATCCGTGAGGAGGTACACGTCGTGGTAATCTCCCATGGTTTCACATCCCATCTTTTCCCAGACTTGCTGTGCGTGAGCATAGGCTTCGTCGGTGATACTCTCCTGAGTCAAGTCGTTGAAGAACGCTTCCTTTGGAGGTAGGGCTGTTTCCTCGAATTTCTCAAAACTATCCATATAGGAATAGAGATAGTAGCCTTTTTGGATGAGAAGAGGAAAACTGCTTTCTTCAATAGACCAAACTTCTCCAAACAGTTCATGTAGATGGGGAAACTCACTCAAGTTCTTGACTAGCGTATCCAGGCTACTGGACATAACCTGAAAGGAGTCGATGAATCGGAGCTTGCCAATGGAGAAAGAGATGTAGCATTCCATGTTGTTGGGGATGACCTCCAACGTTTTGCCGGTAGCTACTTGGTGGATCATCTGCATGATAACATGTGAGTCGTAGCCACGGAGATTGTGAGCAGCTACTGGGATCACTTGTTTTCTCTGCTTTTGAAGGTTGCAAGACTGGTGGGCGGGGCCGCAATATTCACCTGTTGCATGATCATGATCATGGACTCTGTGATCTTCCCCGGTAAAGGGCTTCTGGCAGATGTAGCAGCAGGTGGCTTGAAAATGTCGCGCTTTTTCCTCTGCAGTTAACACCATAGGCTTATTAGCTGTCAGTTGGGGTGTCAGCTCTTCTTCCAACTCTACCATATCCTGTAAAAACTGCTCCACTGCCTCTTCCCCACGATAATACCAAGTTTTTGAAGGGATCTCTGGGTCTCTGGAGATCAAGGCCCAGGCATAACCACAAGCAAGATGCTCTTGTAAGACTTCTGTTTTAGAGGTGACAGCATTGGTCACTTTGGAGGTGATGGCCTCAAAATCAAAAACCACCATAAAGGGTGCAGGTTCTGATTTGTAGTGATTTCGGAAATACACCCCTTCATCCGTCATCTCAGTTCTTTGCACGGGAAAAGTTTGACAGTGTTCATGATGTTGTGCCAGCAACTTTTCACGCTTGAAGCCGTGGCAACAGCGTTCGCAATAATGCATTTCTCCATGATACTTGGTTTGACTGGAAAGAAATCGATTGATGTTCTTGATCCAGGCATAGTGGTTCTTGTCCCCCTCAGACCATAAGAGGAGAGTGATGTCTTTCTGCCTTTTCTTGTCAGGGATGTAATAGGGGGAGATATCTCCTTCTTTGCCTTGTTTTTCCCGCTCATATCCAATCACCGACACGCTGATGGTGGGATTCTGCCGTTCAAATTTCTTGATACCTTCCTGGCTGACTGGAAATTGAATGCCCTGCCAGTTCAATTCCTCCCGGTACCGCTCATAATGACTCACACGCTGTGGGTTCTTAGAGACAGGATGGAGAGTTGCCAGCACTGCCCACATGAAACAATAGGGATCTTCATTCTTTACATTAATCACTGCTTTCTTATTCTGGATGTCGAGAGGAAGAGGGATGTAGGTGGAGCCTTTAAATGGTCGATATTCTGCTATATTCAGCTGCAGATGATCGTTTCGCTCCAAGGTCCAACCCGAGCAACCGCTTTGGAAGTTAGTGAACAGCATGCTTAAGGTTTCACTAGCCATTCTCAGTTGTTCCTCCAATTGCTCTGGGTAGGTGGAGGTGAAGGGACCAGCACGAAAAGTAGGGCTGGCTCGACAGGGCTCCTCATCGTATCCTGCGTCTATTTTAACCTTCACTTTTAGGTAGACATTCCACTTGACGCCTTGTTTTTCTCGAAGGGCATAGACCAGTCTGCTTTAGCCGGTCCAGTGAATCGCGCATGAAGTACTTGAGATCCTCTGCCTCTTGTCTCGTTTGAGGAAGGAAGGTAGCTGTGATGCTCGCTCCATCGAGATCCACTTGTTCTTCATCGGGCATCATCGTTCTCGATGCCTTCACAGGCAGCTTAGTCATCTCTGTTTCTGCTGCCGCTCTTTTCACCCCCGCCCCGTGCTGCTGATGCTGCAGATATGTTCTTCCATAGCATGCTTTCTTGTGAAGGTGATGCTACAACCAGGCCAAGTACATGTGAACTTTTTTTTCAGCACTTTGCAAAGATCCAAGTGTTTTTGGAGTACTTCTTTGTAGTTGAATGTTTCTCCACATTTTTTACATTGGAAGCAATCAGGCTTGGGGCATAGAGGATGCTTACGTTGAACGTGGCGGTCTCGCGCATCTTTGCGTGAAAATTGCTCTAAACAGTAAGGGCATTCCACTTGATGGCGTCCTCCACATCGTTTCACATGTCGATACATATGGGTGGGCTCCGTAAACGCCTCTCCACATCGCTGACATTCCAAGTCATCACGTTTTCTTTTTCCTCCTCCTTCCATTCTTGATGTTGCTTGCTTCAAGAGCTGCGTTCAAATGATATCAACCAGTGCTTTGAGCGCCTTTTATAGCTACCCGCCTGACGCCACTATTGCTGAGTCAGCGAATTTACTCTAAATAAAGACCTAGCGTATTAAGTATAGTATCACTCACGCTGTAGTTTCATTAACGAAAAGGTTTATAAACTACAAATATTGAAACTGAGATGGGATGCAATCGCCAAAAATAAATATAAACGTGAAATGTCAACGATAAAATGAGATGTCTTCATCAAAATTAAATATAAAGGTGAACTACAAATATCGACATTGAAATGAGGTGCAATCACCAAAATTTAATACAAACGTGAAATGTCAATGATAAACTAAAATTAAACACATGCACAAAATATCAACATCAAACAGACAGAAATGAAAGGTAAAAAAAGTGTATAATCGAATATATAAATTTTTACTAGGCAGGGATTCCTACTATTGAATTTATCCTAGGGTCCATTCTACTATTTCTTACTAGTACGAGATTTCCATCTCTGTATTGCACTCTTCCAACTTCAAAGGGGCTCATTCCTGAGTCCATCCCACTATTCAGAGATTTCCCAGTGTAAATTCCCTGTCTCGACTATTTCTACTCAAATTAGAGGCTGTTTAATATTATCCTAATATTATCCTAGCTCATTACGATCTTTCCACTTACTTTCTTGCTTGCTTGCTTGCTTCCTTCCTTGCTTTGGCGTTTCGTCAACAGCTGGATGAGTTATCAAGGGCCGGGAAGCAGAATCATCGATTTAATGTTAACGGGTTGTTGAGCACTTGTGGGAGCGGATTCGCTAAGACACATGCGTAGTATGTTATTTCCACAATTAGCGTGAACGAAAAGTGAAAATTTGATGATAGGATTTTTCGACCTTGTTAAAACAGGAGGGTGACTTTATTCGACTATGTTAAAACAACAGGGTGACTTTTCTCGACCATGCTAAAACAAGAGGGCGACTTTTCTCGGCTGTGCTAAAACATGAGGGTGACTTTTTTCGACTTTGTGCGGGTACATTGCTGACAAAGGACCGGCCTCCATAAAGTTGTGTTTGCTTCTCACTATATTAAAGTGCACCCTGGCCTTAGTTGCTTGCAAATGCGTCTATTTGTTATAGCTCTTGCTAACGTACTAAAGTGTTTGAAATTGCTTGAAAGAAATGCGGTTGACTTTTATTCATTTCGAATTCACTGCATTTTAAGTCTCTGTAGTGTGTGTTTAATTTTCAAGTCCGTGTAATTCATCATCATTAGTCGTGCGCTTCAATTGATCATTTAAAACAACGTGAACTGACTCTTGTTTACCTATAATTGAGAGTTGACCTCGAGGAAGCGAGCTGATTTGCAAGCACTGGAGAGATTGTGTCGATTCGGTGAGTTTTCATGTTTGGGTTTGTTTGTAGTTGGGCTATGAACTTACATAAGCAACGGCGTTCTCGCCATTCAGTTTAATTATGCTGACTCACTTGAGTTGAATTTGCATGAAAGATTAACATGTCAAGACTAGCTCATTGTGGGGATCCATTCATGCGTGTCTTTTGTTCGAATTCCTAGAAATTGGTGCTCACTCGCACGTGTCTTCTCGGAAAGAACACAATAGAATAATATTGACCCACTACGTTGCTCGCTCGATTGCTTTTGTTCGAATTCCTAGAAATTGGTGCTCACTCGCATGCGTCTTCTCGGAAAGAACACAATAGAATGATATTGACCCACTACGTTGCTCGCTCGATCGCTTTCGGAGGTCGTCCAAGGTATTATTTTGCCGTTTTCCATGTGACTCTGAACACCTGTGAAGGTTGAGGGGTGAACTTTATTTCGGGTTTTTGTAGTTTGAAGTAGGTGTTTTACGCCCCGTTTCATTAACTCACTCGAGCAGAATGCACGAAAATATGAGTGTGTCTTTGCTGTAACTAGGAATCCCTCGCTTCTCATTCCTCCGTTTCAAATCGGTACTTAACAGTTAGCTCATTTTCGGGCCCACCCACGCGATCCGCAAGGGGAAGTTCATGTGGTTAGCCACACGCGAGGTTGCTTGGCGGGTGATATGTACGAATGCTCTGTCATCATATACTCGCACCTCGCGGAGTCAACTCGACCCTTCCCGGGACGAGGTTTTTACGACAAAGACTAACGTTTCGCGTGGGCACACTCTCTTGCTAGCTAGATCAAACGTATGCTTTGCAGTTTATTCGGTTTTTTTTTCTTACATTTATGCAACTGTCGGTTTTCTGTCGGTTTCTGTCGGTTTTCTATCGGGTTTCTGTCGGTTTTCTATCGGTTTTCTGTCGGTTTTCTGTCAGTTTCTGTTGGTTTTCTGTTGCGCGACGCCCATGGGAACCGAATACAACTTCATAAAACTGTTACGGTAAAAATGATTGCGGGTAACTTTAAGAGAAGATGTTTTGCAAGTGAATCCGCGTGTGACTGAAATTTGCATGTAAAGGTTCGAGGGACAACAATAACATCTAATGAACTATTCTTGTCTCGATCCCTCTGCGCCGCTGTCTATTCATTTATATTCACATTTCGCTGTGTCTCTGTAATTTCTGTAATATTAAATATTCCATAAGTAAACTGAACTAAAGTGGAACTGTCATTAGCTTTCAGTGTTTCCATCGTAATCAAAGATTGTTATCCGTTGGTGCTTTGATTCAAGTTTTCGGTTTTTCTACAATAAGCCAGGGTAAAACCTGGAAGCTGAAGTGACCCACACTCGAAACACGCAGCAAAGTGTAATTCATATAAATATTCCTTTTCTATCCGAATCGTACGGCATTGGAATAGTCTACCAGGTTCTGTTGTTGAGGTTGGGAGCTTGACTCGTTTAAGAGCGCGCTAAAGCGCTTTCTAAATATTTATTAACTGATTGTTTATCATTAGTTATCTAATTTTATTGATTGTAAATAGTTCTTAAAGGATTTTTATTGTATATAGCCATACCTGTTTTTACTTTTTATTTTGGGGAAACATTATAGGGCCAACCTCTAGTTTTTTCCGGCAATTTGAAGCCAGGGTAAAACTCGAATCAAAAACCATGTTTCCTTCTGATTTCACAATGAGAGCGGGGCGCGTACCGCTGAAATGACGAGGTAGCCATCCAATAATTTCCTCGCACGAGGATTTATTCACTCTGTTGTAATTTTTTCATTCAAGTTCGATAAAATAGTAACAATGATACTTGCTTTCTCTCAATCACTAGTTTATTTCTAAAGTCTGCCATGTTTTCATATGAAGAGATACAATCAAGCTTCCTACTATGCTTGATTGCTGAGCTAAGCCCCATTTTCATGGTCTTGCGTCATCCTTGATTTTACACCTAAAATAAGATGACTTCATCCCACCATTCTCCTTAATGGCAGGTATTGCGTCATTCGACAGCACCTTTGGGTGCCATTTTGAATTAATTAACAGACAACAATAGGGCATGTTCGGGCATGCCACCCTCTTACCCTAGCGTCTGGGAATTTTTGGCCACCATCTTGGATTAAACAATAGGACTCCCCATTTGGATGCCATCTTGTCTTCTGGTGGAATATTAATGAGCCGCCATTTTTAATGAGGTTGATTCCTCCTTTTTTAATGAGGCAAAATTAGAAGGGTTTGTATGGAATAAATTATGCATGGTGGGTATTTGCGCATAATTTGTGCCAGAAGTCTTACTTTTCCCCTACTGTCACGATGTCTTCCCTGGATTTATCTTGTGCAAAGGTGATCTGTTCCATACAATGGGTAACAAAGAACCTTGGTCTGTTACGAAGGAACTCTGGTAATGATTTGTTGTACTTCCTGTTCATTGAATGGCATCTCACATTCTTTTCAATGTACCTGTGAAAAGTACAGCCTTGATGATGAGATTTGGTTGTATAGGTTGGGGTTCAATTTTATCATCGGTTTCCATTTTTTCTCCCCTTCTTTTAAACTGACTGTAATGTATTACCATACATTACCATACCGAACAGCAAAGGGAGAAGAAAATTCAACCAAGGATGAAATTGAACCACAACTTATATATAATGAAAGAAGTGACAAATTATCAATTACCTAGTAAAGGAATACTTGTCTGGTAGAAACTCAGTTACCAACACAGACAGCATGCCACTCAGTGTCTTGTCTCTGTGGTTAGCAATGAGACTGTATTTAAAATCTTCATTTTGCCACTCAAGACCACTGTCAGTGTGGACTGCTACTGGTAGGTGGTCCTTTCGATATGCCCACACCTGTCGCTGCAATGATTACAATGTATGTCATGCTAGCAGCAGATACCAAAGTAGTTTTTTCATAGCCGGTTCTCAGCTTACCTGAGGTTAAGAATCACGCTATTCTTCTGCTAGGTGTAGTTGCTGATATATTGGCCTCTACAAGTGCCCTTTTGTTATGCTTCAAGTACTACCAGTCTTGCAGTTAAAGCAGTTAATATTTCAATGTTGCATGCACAGCAACTAGAAGAGAAAATTTACCAAATTGAATCACGTGTTTCCAAAGACTCCAGGTGCTCTGTGTAGGCCCACACCAGCTAAAAGGGACAGGATGCTTTGGGGACGAGATTTTGTTTTATTTCAGTGAGTCAATTGAGTTACTTTTGACTATGAATGTATGAAAATCATTTAAACTGCAGATTCAAGAATAACGATTTGAGTAGTTGTCGTAGTTATGAACACTATTTAAGCAGTAGTGAAAAGAAAACCTGATAACAATCACAGAGGTCGTGGGGTTGACTCCCATACAAGGTGGAATTATTTTTAGGCTTGATTATTTTATAATTACTACTTAAGTAGTGCTCATAACTGTGACAATCACTCACACCTTCATCAGTTAGTTATTGTTCATACGGGTATAAACTTTCACAATTCCATGCATGCCACAAAGTACTGTTCCTGTTATTGATTGGAATCCAAATGGAATCCAACAAAGTTCAATTCTCATTATCCAAAAGATGACTAGAACTTTTTCAAGTTCATACAGAAGTGCAATGCTAAGTGAAACCTAATATCCATGTAGATGTTCATATACCTCATGTTCCCGTAACCATGTTGCTTCAAGCCAGTTTCTTAATGATGAATTGCCTTTCCAAATCTTCCACTCCTTTGAAAAAATCGCTCGTGTGGCCACAGCTTTATGCAGCAGCCAGCAGGCCTACGATGTTGAGGTAACTGCGGACATCGTTTTTAGGGTGCGGGCAAGAAAGGCAGCATACTGTAAAAAATGATCTGACTGAACTGGTACGGGGCAGTAGCCCACATACAGAGAAAAGCGCAGATATGAATTGCGATGCATTGAATTCCGCATGATAACAGTGGACTTCCCATACTAACTGCATGGCATGTTGGGGATCCTGTGCACGTTGAAAAAACAATTGCAACCGACATGTGATAAGAGAGAGGCGAACTGTCCACCAGGCCCTGTGGCAGGGTCTCCTGTAAAAAAGCTTAAAAGCAAGAGTGGTGTGACTCGTGAAGTCGGGAGATTGTATCGACGGTATTGCGAAGGACCTCGATGTATGTGGCACTAATGTGGAAGTTGTATGCTGCATATAGCAAAAAGAGATCACGCTATTCATCCATAATCAGAGCGTATGCCATTGTCCCTTTGTTGATGATGTGCACGGCAGCGTGGTTGTCACTGAGGATAAGAATGCTATGGTTGGCCCACCAGTGGGCCCAGCACTTCACTGCCAAGATAATTACTAACATTTCCTTGTGGTTTACATGGCGAACTGACCAGGAAAGGGGGGGGGGGTTGTCCGATGCAAAATGGAAATAGAACCAGTCTTCCCTGGAAAAGGCCCGTGCTGCTAGGGAACTGGAGTCGGTCATGATGTCAACTGTCGGTCCTCTGCAAAGGGTCGCTTGCCATTGAACACATGAAGAAAATGGTCCCACCACGCAATATCTAGATGAAAAGACTGAGCTGATATTTGGCCGTACCTGACATAAAATTCATAAGGTCCAGAATTCTTCGAAGAAAGGTCCGTCCACCATATACTACCCTACAAGCCTATTTTAATTTGCCTACAAGTCGTTTTGCTGACAGTTAATGTGGCACTTGTGCCGGAATCGTGCCATAAGATTTTGGAATTCCTGTAATTTTTTGGCCTGTAGATTTAGGTTACAAGCCTTTGTGTCAATTTGAACGCCGAGAAACATGAGGCATTGTGTTGGGGGGGGGTGGAAGTTTCCGCCAGCTTATCAAAAAACCAAGATCTTGAAGAAGTACCAGGAGAACATCATACTTCTTTTTGCAATCGACATTTTGTTCCGAACGGGAGTTGAGTATCATAGAAAAAGTATCAAAGTCATCCCCGAGAAGTGCCATTTGTAGCCCGTAGCCAGGTAACTAGTGGGATGAATGGAAACAACGGTATGCGTGGAGATCTATTTTGCTATGAAATACCCCGGCCTAAGAGTACGAGTTGCATCATCAAGAGTTTGAAATTTAAACGTGCACATGGTTGACCGTTTGGTTGACCGTTTGGTTGCCAGTTGACCACGTGCCCATGTGGTCGTGAACAGTCATGATTAACCCTGATTTCGGTCTAATTTGGTTTGCGAAAAGCTCCTAAAGCACTAACAACCATTGGCTTAGTAGCTGAGATGATGTAATTGCCCTGTTGAATTTCTTTGCGAATGGTTTGTTCTAGTGTGGCCCTCACAGCAGTATTAGTCGCCGATTTGTAATTCTGCTTGTCCACTTTGGTGAACATAGTGTCAACGTCTGTTAACATAAAGCCATAAAGAATGCGATCACCTGAAAATTGCTTGTCTTCATCATCATGGAGCTCACGTATCCATAAGGATTGGTTAAAAGTGGTCGATCACAGGGGTACTCACTGGGTATTGGTTCAGGCCCCGACCTGTGCCTGAGTGGAGGGAGGGTTAACATGATTATGACCTGGGTGCTCTGCCCACAAGTTCCCGCCCTGGACGCACCAGTTACAAATGTGTTCATAGACACAATTATGGAAAGAGCAAACCTGGGGAGAGTTGAAGCTCCGACAAATGCTGCGCCCCTCGCTGTTGTTGGCTGCAAACTGACTATTAGAGTCCAGGGTACGACCGGAGGTGCGGGGAGGGTTGCTTCTCTTGCTAAGAGGCTCTAATATGATCTTGTGCAAATGATTAGAGTCGAAAACCCAGGGGTACCCATAAGTTGCCAGTAACAGGTGAAACTCATTGTCCTATTTTAGGACGAAGGGCGATTGAAAACAGTGGGATAGCTGCATTATCTTAACTGTGAAAGCTAAATAGTTGCATATTTTGTGGTCTCCTGTATGACATGTATATTTCATGTACATTTATATCATGCATATGATGTTACATGCAATTGAACATATTTTGGCTATGTCAAATTTGTAAAATAGCAACTCCAATACAATTATTACAGTTTATGAAAGACCCCTTATATGGTTGAACTTCTCAAACCTAATTCTCCCTAATAACCCATTGTTTGGTAACTTAAACTCATTTTCTGGGGTGACAAAGGGTTACCATAGATTTATGTATGGCGAAAATTTAAAATGCTCAATTATATTTACATTTCAGTATCTGAAATTCAAGATCCAGAACCGAGAAACAAGCAAAGTACAGCATCTAAAACGCCAAAGAAGTGTTCACTGTGCCGACAGCCCATGAAAGGACACAGCAAAGTTTCCACTTGTCCCAAGAATCAGAAAAAATAAACATAGTAGCCAGTATTTCAATTTCTTTACTAAAATACTGAAATAATCATTTCAGCTTCTATGGCCATTTTCACGTGTTTTTCTTATGTTATAGTCCAGTAATTTGTCACCCTCCTTTTGACATGAATAAAGCAATGATCTTTTTGTTACATAAATGCCTGATACAAAGTTAACATATGCAACATCTGTGCCCAAATCTCCAATCCATTGCACCGTAGTTAATAGAGGGAAATGGTTACGAAGTCCAGCAAAGGAGCAAAACAAAGAGGCCAAGACTTATGTTGGAATTTCCATGACTGTGCACATCTTTTGTTTTGTACTCATGTACTATGCATGAATTACATAATCGCAATGTTTCTAGTGGTTGGTTGCATGAACACGCATAATCACCTATTGTTATTTGTACACGGTCAACCCCCTGCCAAAACAGCAAACAAAAACATAGAACATGACATTTTCTAGTAAAACAGTATACCCTTAAAAACCCTTAAAAATCTCCAACAAGAGAGGGTGTCTATGATGATTGCAAATATTTTTAGCCAATTGGGTATCGCTTAGGGTGGTGATGTCAACAAAACAGATATACAGTATTTGAGATATCAAATGAAGCCCGAGTCTTGTCGATTCATTTTCACAGTTCATTTCCCTGCTCCACCTGACATATTTGCTTTCTCAGGCTACTTCTAGCCCATAAATACTCGGTCTCCCTCCTCGTCAAAAATCCAGTGAACTCTTCATCCTCGTCACATGGAAATGTTTTTCTTATTGCAGATATGCACATGCAGGCAAGGGTATCCTCCTATTTCCCAAGAATCCATAGACTAGCCGAGAAAACTCGAGAAAACTCTTAGTAAACTGGAAACAGATTTAGCAAACAAAAAGACATGCAGAGTCAATAGAGGATAATAATGCTTGAAAGTTGTTACAGAGAAGAAATTAGGAATTTCATTTAAAAAATATTGTAATTTACGAGAACATTAATTTTGGGGTAAACGTAAATGTGTCATACAAAGCATGAATATTGGGCTAATGGAAAAAATGGTATCACACTATAAAGACGAGGTTTTGGATCTGCAAACTGCTTCAACACAAGCCAATGCACCTTAAGCTACCAGCTTGCAGCGGAAAAAAGTATTTTTTCCTCCTCACAAAATTATATTTCTCAAACAAAATTCATTTCCCTTGGGCTGGCTCTACTATAATTTCTCCCCGATATCGTTAGGTCAGGAATTCTTGAGCTAGTTTTCCCTCCCACTGGAATTCCAAAGTGTTTTGAAAATACATTTGTAAAAGGTACAAAAACAACTAAAACGTGCGCCGCACACAAATGTAAACCAAGTGGATGAGCAAAGTTACCGTGATTCATCTAAGTTGACAACAATGCGCTCAAGAACTGCTCACCTTTCCTCTGATCCTCTCTGTCCATATTTTTTTTTTCCTTTTGTCCTGTATTTACGTGATGCCAATCTTAGGCTCCATTTCTGTAGGCAGGTAAGCTTAGCGCCTTCACTAAGGTCTTGAAGCACCGCATTGCTCTAACTCGGAACAGCAGTAACACTCGCTTATGTTTTGCAGAAAGTGAAGGTCACAATTTCCACACTGACACCTAAATTTAAATAATGAAATATAAGTAGAAATTATATCTAGGCGTGGAAATGTTGATGTGAGATAGTTTGGATGTGTCTGACAACAACAAACTCCCTCTTGTTGAAAGCAACGCCGGCAGTGAGATTGTCATAGCAACTTACCAATTTCGAACTT
The DNA here is from genome assembly GCA_016490735.1 of Pachyseris speciosa. Lineage (NCBI taxonomy): Eukaryota > Metazoa > Cnidaria > Anthozoa > Scleractinia > Pachyseridae > Pachyseris > Pachyseris speciosa. The sequence continues at coordinate 630,139 of JAEMWC010000078.1, forward strand.
CTTCTGTTCCATTAAGGCGCTTTTGGAGTGTTTTCTCTAGTTCTTCCTCCATCCTTCTTTCTTGCTCATATAACGCTAGCAATTCTGGCTTGATTGCTTGATTGCTCGAGTTTGGAGAGTCTTTGATTTCTAACTCGTAATCTTCTGTTTCTGAGACTACAGAATCTGAACTGGAGGCCAGACTGAAGTTGTTTGAGGCCATTGCTTAATAAATTTCACTGCTATCAACAAATGTCAGCCTAATAACAGCAGTTAAGTACTACGTTTCGCTTTTGTTGTTGTCTATCCTCTACTGTTGCTTTGTTCGCCTTGTTGCTTATGTCCGGGTTATAAGTCACTAGTGCCAGTCTTCCTTTCACTCGGTCACGGGCAGAAAAACCGGATTCAAAGAAAATTCCAGTTTTGACCGAAAGCAAAATATTTTGCACCATTTTGCTCAGCGTGACACAAAGATTCATCTCGGCCAAAAAAAAATTTATTTGGGGGTTATAGGCACTTTAAGTAAAGTGAAGAATGATGAAATTTTTTTCTTTTTCCATACACTGAAAATAAGCTTTCACTTTTTTCAGCGTAATTCATCAACAGTGTCAGAGGGCTTTGGTTGTGCGCTGTGTGTATTTTCAACTGGATATCCATCAATACTTCCCCCAATCAAAACGCTTGTTGATTGAAGCAATGACGTCATTTCAGGCAAGTGAACATAATTAAGAGTGATGATAGGTCGAGAGTACTCTAAAAATAGTTTAGGTTAAAAAAAGATATTGTAAACAGAAACGTTTCCATGACAGTTTGTCGAATAAGTGTTGAACCTCCATAAACAACTGCATTGTAAAGTAACAGGGACTTCAAGGCCTCCTTGTTGCAAGTTGCTAGCTAGGTAAGTGTCCTGTCTCACTTTGGCTGAAATATAGGGCGAAATACCACTTACACAGACGGCCAGATCCTTGTGTTACATATCTGACATATATCCGCCTGTTTCCAGGCAGGCCATAATCAAGAAAGGAGAGATCATTTAGCATGACTTAAGTCATAGAGCTGGTTCTGACGGCAATGAAGAAATTTCCCAAAAAGTCTTTAATGCAAGTAATGTCTGGGTTGTTCGCTTTATGAACAGGCATGGATTAACTTTGTGTAAACGTACCACCCTTGCACAACATGATCCTGGCAATCTTTTTGATCGTCTGATAGCTTTTATTCTTAACGTGAAGTCTGTTTTGTTAACATTCTTTTGACCCACTTGACTCTACTAGTCTTTGCTACCTTCGGGTGGGTACTTGTTATCTGTCTTTTTCTCTATCAAACGCAAAAACCCTCCAGCACTATTCAAACCACTTTCTTTCACGTATGCTCTTCTAGTTATTTGTTAATGACAAGGTCATTTTAAATAAAATCTTTATAGGGCTCGATGGCAAATGTAATAGCCATAGATGAACAACTGATCTGGGTAGATATGCCAAGCTCTACTACTACGCGTACATCACACAAGATTATGCAAGAGCGGTTCAGATGGAAAGAAAGACTCTAATAAAGGCGATGTTTAAAGCAAAGGAAAAAGGTTTGGACGCTAGAGTAGTTAATAGAAATCTCATTGTGGACAATCAAGTCTTTCATGTGGGAAACATCCCCGATGATCTTAAAGCCTCTTACTAAATTATCATCGCCGCTTTCCTCAACCAGTGTTCCTGCTACATATTAAATGAATCATGATCATGCCCCTTCACATATGTTACTAACTTGATGGATATGTATCCCCCAACCCAGAAGGAATTTTACCCTTTCCGTTTTATGTTTAGCCCTGTTTTAGCTGTGTATATATATGTCCTTGTTTTCTTTTTCTTATACAATGCTGGTTTGTTTAAATTCTTGTTTTACCTTGCAAAGTATCGATTGTTATGCATATCGTTGCCGCTTCAACACCCTTTTGTTTATGATAAGTTCCAATTAACACCTTTGTCGCGGAAGAAATAGTGATCTGTTCTCTAAACGTGAGGGGTCTGTCGAACACCTTGAAAAGGCGTGAGACCTTTCGCTGGCTTAAGTTAAAAAAATATGCAATATATTTTCTGCAGGAAGTTCACTGCACGAAAGAGAAAGAAGTCTACTGGTTATCAGAATGGGGGTTTAAAGCTATTTTCAGCAGCTACTCCAGTGCAAGTGCTGGAGTGTGTATGCTTTTCAATAACAACTTTGAGTTTCAATTGTTAAAACAATTTGCTGATCCAGAGGGACGGTTTATTATAGTTGACATCAAAATGGAGAACAAAACCCTGACATTAGTGAATATCTATGCACCAAATGATGATAATCCGACCTTTTTTAGGACGGTTCTCTCCCAGCTTCTCTCTTTTGAATGTGAGGATATAGTCTTTGGAGGGGATTTCAATTTGGTGTTGGATGTACAAAAAGACAAAAAAGGAGGTAACCCAGTGACCCATACTAACTCGCTGAAAGTAGTCCGCTATATAATGGATCTGTTCGATCTCACAGACATTTGGCGCATCCTTAATCCCGACGCTAAAAGGTTTTCTTGGAGAAGAAGTAATCCCGAAGTGCACTGTCGCTTGGACTTCTTTTTAACTAGCACGAGTCTTCACACAAAAACTACTGAAGCGGACATTTTACCTGGATATAAAACCGACCACTCTCTTGTGACTCTACATCTTGCACACAATCAAAACCCTAGGGGACCGGGTTTTTGGAAGTTAAATACTTCTCTCCTGTCAGACGAGGAATATGTCAAATTAATGAAGAGCACAATTGCTGAAGTAGCCAACGATTATGAACATAACAATGAGGTTGACGCTGTTCTCCTGTGGGACACCATGAAAATGTAAATACGGTCAAATTCGATAATTTACGCGAGGAAAAAGAAAGCTAAAATGAAAGTGGAGGAAGAAAGCCTTGAATCTGATATACTGTCTCTTCAAAAGAGACTGGAAGAAAATAATCTTACCGAAAGCCGTAGAAAAGAAATCTCAAATCAATTAAACCTCAAAATCCTCCAAAGAGAAGAGATCTTAAAACATAAAACTCGTGGGGCAATATTAAGATCCAAATCCCGCTGGTATAATGAAGGAGAGAAGAACACGAAATACTTTTTATCTCTGGAGAAACGTCACTTTAACCAAAAGACTATTAAACATCTACAGTTAGCCGATGACAGAATCATTAATAACGATAGTGAGATTCTTGAAGAAGCGAAATCTTTTTACCAAAACCTATACACCTCGAGTAACCCTCCATATTCTAAAGTCAGCGAGGAACTTTTCTTTCCGGAAGGAAACACTTTAACTTTAGACGAGTTCGAGCAGAGAGAATGTGAAGGTTTGTTAACGGAGACTGAATGCTTGGAAAGCTTGAAACATATGGAAATAGGTAAAAGCCCTGGGAGTGACGGCCTACCAGCCGAATTTTACAAAATTCTCTGGAACGATATCCATCCTTACTTAATAAATGCTTTAAATAGCGCATATACAAAGGGCTTGTTATCAATTACTCAAAGGAGGGGCTTGATCTCCCTCATTCCCAAAAAGAACAAAGCTACGAATGTTTTAAAGAATTGGAGGCCAATTACTCTTCTCAATTGTGATTATAAAATAGCTGCTAAAGCTATTGCTTGCCGGATACGAAAAGTCCTACCAAAAATAATCAATAATGATCAGACTGGTTTTATGAAAAACAGATTCATTGGAGAAAATATTAGGCTGATAGATAGCATTATAAATTACACAAACGAAAAACAAATTTCAGGTCTACTATTATTCGTGGACTTTGAGAAGGCTTTTGACAGCCTAGAATGGTCCTTCATCGAAAAAACTTTAGACTATTACAACTTCGGATCGTCCCTAGTGGCTTGGGTAAATCTTTTCTATACCGATATTAGCAGTTGCATACAGAACAACGGCTGGGCATCAGACTTTTTCACCTTGAGTCGTGGAGTAAGACAAGGTTGTCCACTTTCCCCTTATTTATTTATTTTATGTGCAGAAATACTAGGTAGTGCAATAAGAAAGGATGAAAAAGTCCGTGGTATACAGGTCCTTGGAACGGAATGCAAAATATCACAATATGCAGACGATACAACAATGATTTTGGATGGCAGTGAAACATCCTTTTCTAGAACTCTGTATATGCTCGATACATTTGCGCTCCTTCTGGCCTAAAAGTCAACTATGAGAAGACCGAAGCCCTCTGGATCGGCTCATGTCGAAATTCGAACGTTAAGCTACCCGTAAATAACCCAATAACATGGGCTGAGGGAAAGGTCTACGCCTTAGGAGTATGGTTCTCGACAGCAGAAAAAAATGCCGTCTTGGCTAACCTGTCTGACAAAATTGAAAAATTGAAGAAGATTCTAAACAGGTGGTCTATCAGGAGACTCACTCTTTTGGGTAAGATTGCAGTTATAAAAAGTTTGGCGGTATCTCAGGCTGTTTATGTCCTGTCTTCTCTCCCAACACCTCCAGGTGTCCTAAAAGAGATAAACTCTGCGCTGTATGAATTCCTCTGGGAAGGCAAGGGCGACAAAATAAAAAGGACTGAAATCGTTAATGACTATGATAAGGGAGGTCTTAAAATGATTGACGTTCATAGCTTTAACGAATCGTTAAAATTAAAATGGATTCAAGGTTATTTAGATGATAATAACCAAGGTAAATGGAAGCTCTTTTTTGATTACCATCTAGGAAAATATGGAGGGAAGCTATTGTTTCTTGGTAATTTAAAATGGCAGGACGCCTCAAGGCTTAATATAACTGATCCATTCCTAAAAGAGATTGTTCAATTCTGGTCCAATTTAAACTATAGAGATAAGAATTTGGAATTTGTCTCCTCCCGAATCTGGCATAACTCGATGATTAGAATCGGAAATCAACCCTTTTTTTATAAATCGTGGTTAGATGCAGGTGTGGAAACAGTTGAAGATCTGTTGGACAATGAGCAAAATTTTCTGAGCTATGCTGCTTTTGCAGCGAAATTTAAAATAAACATTAACTACCTCGAATACTACAAAGTTGTGTCCGCCTTGAAATACTTCAAGAAGTTCTGTTCACCGGATATCAATAGGCCATGTCCAAAAGGTGTCATTGAGGTTGTCCAGTCTTCACCGAAGGTTGTTAAAGAGCTTTATCGGCTTCTCATTCAAAAGAGAGCTTCCAACCCAACAAGAAGCGAGGAGAAATGGTTATCTCAAGGGGAAGTACTCGGAATATCCACTGTCAGTTGGAAAAATACATATCGGTTGCCTTTTTTATGTACGAGAGAAACAAAGCTTAGAGTCTTTCAATTCAAGCTCCTGCATAGAAGGATTGCTACTAACGATTTTCTCGTTAAAATAGGATTAAAACAAATCGACAGTTGTTCCTTTTGTGAAGAAACTACAGAAACCCTTATCCATCTCTTCTGGAATTGTAAATATACAATGGCCTTTTGGGAGGAAATTTTCCAATGGATATCACAAAATTTTAGCGGATTGAAGGACTTTCAACTCTCCTCGCCTCTTTGTCTGGGCATTATTGACGAAATATCTGATCTGCTAGTTCATCACCTACTCCTTATTGCGAGATATTATATTTACTCCTGCAAGTTAACAAATGCCCTTCCTAGGCTGGAGGTTTTCATACAGCAAGTTATAAATTCTATGAATGTTGAAAGACAAATAGCTTCTGGGAACAACACTAGGAAAGCATTCCAACAAAAGTGGTCTCGTTTTAATAGAAGGGCCCCTCTTCCTTAAGTCTTCACGTAAGAGTTTATAATTGCGGCAGTTGCAACATAAGTCGATAGTTTGCAAGGTGTATCCAAGTTATATTTGCATCAATATCCACTCTCGGTGTCCGCGTGCGCGGGTGATTATTGTTTAAGAGTAGTGATTAATTTTCGTTTCTTTTTCTTTAAAGTGACTTTATCCTTTGTTATTTTCTTGAAGTGTAGTAATATGTTATTGTTGTAAATCTATGTTCTATGTTTCCAATAAAATGTGCAAAAAAAAAAAAAAAAAAAAAAAAAAAAAAAAAAAAAAAGCTCTACTACTCTTAATGAGCCTGGAGCATCGAGTGTAACCATTAGGTCACTTGGACGTGAAAAAGATGGAGTAACTGTTTGCCTAGTAGCGAAGGCAAATGGGCAGAAACATAAGTCTCCATTGTCTTTAAGGGTAGGAAAAGAGATGTGAAGATGGTGAATTAAGATGGACGTTATCCGGAAAGTGTGTTATTCGCTCCTCAGCCACTGGTACGATACAAAAAAAAGTCACTCCAATTCCCCCTCCCCAGAAAGAAGCTGAACTGGGAGCGTTGGACAGATATAAACCAAGCAAAAGAAGTGTCATGTTCACTGAGAACTTTTCAACATGCATGCTTAAGTAAGGATAGAATCTTTTTTTTAAATCATACTGAGCTGCCTGGCCCCAAACAGGTATACCGTACAGTGTGTAGGGAAATATCAACAAACGATAATTTGAAGAAGGGTATTGAAAGGTACATGGTGTCTCAGCCTATTTATTGTTTGCGGAAAAATTTACGAGAAAAATGTATGAAAAAGCAGAACATTAACAGCGTAATCTGGTGTTTTCTAGGGCAGCTCCTTCCTAATTCATTTCTCTCTTTCATGAGGATAACAATTTAGCATGGCATAGTGTATACAGTAATAGCTTCTTTATAACAAGTAACTTAATGTTTAATAAATGAGCAGGAGTGTTTTATCAAGTTTGAAACACGAGGTGCAGCTGAGTGTTTTAGGACTTGATAAAACATGAATTGCTAATTTATTGAACGGCTTAAAAAACTTTACTGTACATCTATTCATTCTTAAACTAAAATTTAGATTTTGAGTTATTTTGGCCTAGGTAATTGGATGTAAAATTTAGCCCTGTCTTTATCAGATATAAAGACACTAATAAAAAATTAATTTTATTTTGTATTTCCCTCATCAGTTTTTAATGAATGTCTCATCAAGGCAGTAGCCACAAAAATTATCACGGAAGAGACTTGGAAATACTCAGGTAATAGCCAAAAACTGTTATGATGGACGGCATGTAAAGACTGCTCACTAAAATAAATAAATTCGATACAAAATTGTTTTATGAAATTATTGAATTTGCTTGTTTAAACTTACATAATGTGATCCTGAACTTCTCACCTCAGCAGTAGATGTTACTTCCTTGGATTCTACCAGAACAACGAGGTCATCGTGGAGAGGAAGTTTAGAGTAAGTATTTTGATTATTGACTGGAGTCAAAATTTGTCTTCGGCCAACAGAACAGAAATGTGATTGTGGAGCAGACTTTTTTTGCAATCGAACTTTGTCAAGAATTTCCATGGCACCTCTTTGTTCGTGTGCCCTTTTCGACTAGTTCTCCTTGCATCTGCTACATCTGTTGTGCTTGATTTCTGAAAGTTTTCAAGGCTCCATTTAGGTTTTTTAACTCTTCCAACTTCTGCATTTCATACACAACCTTGAATCAAAAAAAAAAAAAAAAAAAAAACGATTTCAGGCCTGATTTATAAATACGTTACCACCTTGTATGGATAGATTTATAAAAACTTTGCCATTTGTATTAAGTTACTCAGGACTCTGTCACACTGAAATGAATTTTGAAGATGGGATATTCTTTGCTATCTCTTCATCAGTTCAACTTGAAGTGGTTGCTTATCAAAATAATGGTGAATTGGAAAATCGTAAGGGCATATAGCTCGAAGAACTAGTTCAAGTTTCGTTTTAATCTAGTTTATACCAAATATGAAGTTTGCTCCTATTGAAATCGGGCATGGTATCGGGATATTGGTGAAAACAAATTTTAAATACACAACCTCAAGGATCATTTCATTTCAAATTATAAATACGATTAAGCATGTTGCGCCGATGGGCTCTGACACTAAAAATAGAAGTCGCATAACCGAGTTGTAAAGCATTGATCTAAATTTATTCTTTTGACATAGGAATAATAATGATTCCTACAAGAAAATAAATCTTACCAACTTCCTCAGCAATAACATTTTTATGACCATTGGCACTGCTACCACAAACCGTATTCCTTACTATGGAGCTATTGACCTCATCTGTGAACTCTTTGTAGATGGTTTTTTAATTGGAATTTATTGATTGATTGATAATGATTTAGTAATCATTTCCTGAAAGCAAAAAAATAAATTTGTTCAAAAAAGAGATAGAAAATTCATAAACAGCAACTTACTAATAAAAATGAAAGTTAACATATTATTCTGTAAAAATGCTCCAGGTCGTGGATGAGCGTGTTTAGCTCTTTACAAATCGAGATAAACTGTACTGATAGTTGGCCGTGATTGGTTTTTGTGTCTACTGCACTTGTGGTTATTACTAAAGCCCCATTTACACGAGCAATTTTTGCTTGACAAGTTTACTTGTCAATTTTTATTGCTCGTGTAGATGATCAGCAAGTTTCTGATATGCCCCAAGCCCTCCAACGGCTTTTTCCTTTTTCGAAAACTAAGTTTTGGTGGACGTCAATCAAATGTATCCATGACAATAACGGGGTTTCTTTTATCAAACGAGCTACTCGCAGAGTACCCAAGTTGCTCTTTCATCTTTACTTGACTGTCTAGAAACAGGAACTGGTCTGGTTGAAACTGAGACGTAAATCGTCTGAACTCTGTGCCTTTTCGTTCGTCTTGCTCACGGGCAATGATTTGAGGCTACAAATTTACGAACAGTGTATACAAACCACAACATGAGAACTAAATAATAGCCTTTTAATATTACAGGATGAACTACACAAATTTGACTGCTAATCTCTTCCGGCTTTTAGTACCTTTTTTACTGTCAATCCCATTTGTTGGAAAGTTCTGCTGAGGGTTTCAATTGCATACGCCTCACCTCGCTCGTACTCCAACCACGATTGCAACTCGTCAAGATAGCTAGAGCTCTGGGATTATCATAACGAATGACTTTCTGCGCCTAAAATAATCTACATCCGTAAAAAGCTGATAAAAAGTCAATTTCCACACAACTCGACTCATTTTCTGAGGCCAACGTTTTCAGCTACCTGATATTTTTCGTTTCTTTGATCTTCTCTTTGGCGGACCGCTTACGGCTCCAGTGTTTACGTACAATCGAATCGCCTTCTTCACTGCCTTCTTCACAAACGTTTTGCTCCCAAAAAGTGTTTCTGCATGCTATGTGATTCAAGGCAGACTATGTTGTCTAGACATAATAATCCTCCATCTCAACGAATTAAACTGGAAACGACTTTGTCAGTAATAACTGAGCGATTATACCTGATCACAACGACGATGGAACATGGCCGTGAAACTGACACGAAACGAGGCCTATATTGTCATGGAAACATTTGATTGACGTCCACCAAAACTTAGTTTTCGAAAAAGGAAAAAGCCGTTGGAGGGCGCGTGTGACTGGTAAGCGCTGTAATATGCTCCATTCTGAGGTAAAGCGATATGTTACATCCTGGTTTTCCAGATGCATTAAAACATTTATTACAATGTGATAACTTATATATACAAATAATGAATGAGAAAATAAAATAGAATAAAACGATTACTCAATTAAGATAATAAATGATATAATATAAAAGAGATAATATAGGTAATTAGGCTGCCTATTCACAAAAAACACAGTTGCAGTCTCATGAAGATGATAATTACATCTTTTGTAAATTCTTCTAAATACCAATATCGTATCAGAGTCCTCGGACTCTTTGGTCAGCAGGTGTAAACCTGGCGAGACTCTGGGATAATGGACTCCAGAAAATCTGAGGTTCCAGGTTTAACTGCGCATGCTTGGGTTTACTCTGGAAGCCGGAATGACTCAACATGGCATCCAAGGTGTTCGAGAATGGCGAAGTTGATTCTTGCGCACAATGAAAAACAACTGGAATTTTTTCACGGATAAGTGATGTTCATTAGTTTGCTACAAGAACGAGTAGCCTCTGTTGCTTTCGGTAAGATGGGCCATGACTGAAAAAGCGAAACATTTGCTTTTGTGTACCACACTTTGCCTTGGTCATCTCGCAGTTGTCTTGAGCATTTAACCTGTTGCAAGGGGGAAACAGCGAGGGGGAGCAGATCTCTGTCTCCAAATGTTCAGCCAGAGAACCCTTTTCTTAACAACTAGCTGTACAGATGTTGGAGGACTTTACTATTTTTTCCTTGATACTCGTGACTGGCAAATAACATGCTCAACATATTTTACTGGAAACCAGACCAATGGCCTCTTCAACTACATTTATATTTTCGTACTTGCTGACAGCTCCAGCAATACCATCTTCCACAGCTTTTTCTCCAAAAGGCTAATACAGTGTTTCTCTAAAATAATTTTTTTTCAACACCAACCTTAATCAGATATCACTGCTTGCATTTTGCCACGTTCTGCAGTCGTAACTGAAGACGTCAGTTCCTGGGTTTCCGGTTTGCTAACAGACTTCCTTAGACTGCTATTGTTATACAGGCGACCAATAAAAAAAATCGTTAATTCCATTATCCCAGAGTCTCTCTAGGCATCCGACCGCTGACCAAAGAGCCAGAGGACTCTGGGTACTGGATTGTCTAAATAAGAAACAGATTCTAATGCCCTTATCTTGTCTGGTAAATTGTTCCATTGCTTGCCGGCCTGGTAGGTGCAAGAATGCTGCATATAAGATGAGGTTTGTCTTGGAAGGACAACCTTGAGGTGGATCCGTAGGCTCTAACCATTGCTTTGCAGGGTAAACATTTCTGGAATATAATTCGGTGCTTGGCCGTAACTACTTTTATATACGAGTACAAGTGCTTGTTCTATGTGCCGATGTTCCAGGCTTTTATATTCTTTCATGTTATACCTTAACCTATGACCTATTATGGTCTTTCTTGGCGCTTTGATAAATAAATTCTTTACAGTATGGAGTTTGATATCACTGAAAAATTACAAGAGAGGGCATGGAAATAGCTGCAGTTACCAGACGTAAAATGAAACTGTCTATAATACAGGGTTGATAGTGTAAATTGACCACCGTACAGGGATTCGATTAGCTGACGTTTCGAGCGTTAGCCCTTCGTCGGAGCGAATCGAGGAATTGTGGGTTTGTATTGTGTATGGTTTATATACAGAAAATGGAGCTACGCTATTGGTGGTAACATGGTAACGTGAAAAACAGGAATAAATTAATTGAATGAAAAGCGCTCGTTGATACCGTGGGGATTAAGAGTGCCAATTTGAAAGATCAGTTTTTGCTCGAGATTTTTATGGCTTTCCGTGGTACCTTGATGTAGGGAAAGGCCGGAGATCGACATGTGTTGTTTACAATGGTTAGGGAGATTAAAATGCTGAGCGACAGGTTTGGATGCGTCTTTGTCATCTTTGTCAACATCACGAAGATGTTCTCGGAATCGGTCACCTAGTCGTCTCCCTGTTTCGCCGATGTATAACTTTTTGCATAATGTGCAGGTTGTGCAATAGATAACATTTGCGGAGGTACACGTGAAACGATCAGTGATCTTAACAGATCGCTTAGGGCCCGATATTTTGTCAGTGTTTTGAATGAAAGGACAAGTTTTGCTTCGCAAGCTCATGCATTTAAAAGTGCCAGGTTGTTCAGTTGTTTTGAATGCGCTTTTAACTAGAAAGTTACCTACATTTTTTGTCGCGTTTGAATGAAATCAGCGGTGGTTGCAAAAAGATTCTAGTAGTTTCTGGATCATTTTGCAGTATCTTAAAGTTATTAAGAACGATGGCTTTAACTGGGTTATTATGCGGGTGAAATGTGAGGGTGAATGGAATTCTGTCATTCTTTTCCTTTTGTGACGTCTGTAGTGCTGACTGTTGATCAATCTGCTGAGCGCAGTGATGGCCCGATTGAACCACAGAATCAGGATAGCCATGTTTCTCGAAAAAATGGGACATTTCCTCTGATTTGTTGGAAAAATCAGAGTCATCACTACATAGACGTCGAAGTCTACGAAATTGAGAATAGGGAATGGCTTTTTGACATGAGATGGATGTGAAGATGAATACAACAAATAACTGTGAGAATCGGTGGGTTTGTAGTGCACACTGGTACATAAACCGTTGCCGCTGATAAAAACTTTGATATCAAGAAAGGCCAGGAAAGTTTCCAAAATTTCCCAGGTATATTTTAGAGCCGGATGAAAGGAATTGACGGCAGTTATAAATTGATTGATTTCCTCCTTGCTAGACGAAATTGCGCCGATAGTCATCAATGTAGCGACTGTAGAGTTCAGGTTTAGGACCGTTGTATTGATTGAAGAATTGGTACTCGGCGTAACCTACAAAAAGATTGGCGTAGCTAGGTCCCATTTTTGTGCCCATCGCTACACCATTAATTTGCTTGTAATAGTTGTCAGCGAAAGAAAAACAGTTAAGTGTTAAAGCTAGTTCAGCTAGGCGGAGCAGCGTTTCCGAGCTTGGTTCCTTGACGGTGCAATAGTAAATCTAGTTAAGATGGCTAACACTGATTTCCAGCACTTTTGCTGTGATGAATCATCGCCTTAAATCCTCATACTACATTGTTAGTTACCTTGATAGTGGTATCAAGCAAATGCCCAATATTTTATTATCAAGTTGTTTTGTCTTGCACCTGGCTGGCCAGAAGAGCAGCTGGATTTCTTTTTGAAATCACTGTAGGTGCATGGATTGATAAGCTTCATGCTAGCAAGCAGTTCTTTTGTGATAGTAAGGTCAAGAAGTAACTGATCAAAAGAAATATCTTGGTCTTAAAGTGCCCATGTCACTAATTTTTTTTATTTTTCCATTCAAAAGGCCACATCAAAAAAGGAACTTCTGCGAAAAATTTTTTCGATTTGAATGAAACGCGAATTTTTTATGATTTTTTCAATCCTACTTTTGTTTGGTACATCCCTTCCGCTGATCGAGAAAGTACGGGCTCATCTTTGACGTCATATGACGTAGTTTCAGGAACGCTTGTTGCAGTGGCTCAGGCCAGCGAAAGAGGTTATCGAAGTTGTTTTCATCGAATAGTGACTGATTTGTTAATGTCTTCTATAGAGAGTGCTTCTGAAACAGAAAGCGACCGATATAGTAGCGTTAACGAAGAATATCAAATCGAAGTTGAAGCGAGTGATTGCGTTTTGGAACTCGACAAGTCGCCAACAATTGATAATTCGCTAGAACCTTATGCAGATGAACCCTTAGCGGATGAAGAGTGGATTGCAAACTATAAGAAAGAGAAAGAGGAAAAAGATCAGCTAGAAAATGAGCTGAACCAACGCTTGGAAAATGCTGTATGTGTCCAAGACTGGTAAGTTAACTTCTATTACTAGTAACTTGGTCTCGCTTTGTCGTCGTGGACATAACTTACAAGAAGAGGAGTAACCACATGTGAATTTCTTCACTTTTAGGTGTACCTGTAGTAATTGTAGCCTCGAATTTGCAATAAACATTAGCGAATGCTACTGCTGCAAAGAAATTGAAGGCTGCTGTGAGGTGCTGTCAAGTGAAATTGTTCAGGATGATCTTGAAGAGGGACAAGAGCTGAACTGTATCACCGATCATCCAGGATTTAGGCCAGTTTGCCTGGAGAAGTGGAGCCTTTGATTAGCGAGTGGCAAATATCGAACCAAGGCGAAGCAAGCCTACAAAAAAAACTGGATCTGAGGAAAGGTGCGGTGTATCTTTTCTTTAAAGTTTTCACATCTTTGTTTCCTTGTTTGAGGTCGTGAACCATTTCAGATTGCTGATTCAAAGATGTAACTATGGACGTATTGTTACACATCTAGTACCATGACTGGAATTGACTTTTGTCGAGGCACAACCCATACATTCCTTGTGAGCCAAGCTAGACAAGTTCTGAATTTTTGTCGATTCCTGTGTTTTCTTTTTGTTATTAATAATTTACTATTTTAATATAAATTAAGATATAACCCTGTGCACCCTCTGACTGGACCAAAACTCATGAAGAAGCCAGATCTGTCTTACACTGTGATAAAGCACTCACATTCGAGAACACTTGGGAAACATTTCCTACATTTCCTTCATGTTGTCAAATGCCCGTCGTGTTTTATCAGTGTAATACAGGCTTGGGCTTCTCTATTTGTTAACTACTAAGGCTGCTGACCACTTGCTAAGAGTCACGGCACAGATGGAGAGGAAGTATTTGGAAAATATTGTAATAGAGTTGGACCCTGATGCACTCCGATTGGTCGAAAAACCCATGTTTTATCAGAGTATAAAACACAGAAAAAGCGTGCTTTCTTGTCTTGCACGTCTGAAATCTGTGCCATAAAGCAAATGAAGCCTAAGCTGTGTATTACACTGTGATAAAACACTCCATACATTTGAGAACACTCGAGAAATGTAGAAAACACTCCCCTGCAGTTCGTGTTTTCTACATTTCCCTCATGTTGTCAAATGCCTGTCATGTTTTATCACAGTGCACTGCATGGCTTATGCTTTATTTGTGAAATAAAGAAATTAGTGAGTCAGGATATTTTCTTTCGAAATTTTTTTCATACGTACTTACAGTTGTGGATGTTTTTTTTTCTTTGGCCTATCACTGATTTCGAATGAAGTACATTTATATATTATATTTTTGAGATTCATTAGTATTTTCTGTTCTCTCCTTCTCTACGTATCTCAGAGCAATAGCCTATAGGGAATTTACCAGGCTTGTATATGGCTACTTGGGCAAGAAAAGAATTCCTCTTCCTGCTTGTGCATACTCTGCCATTAGGACGACATTTAAAACTGATGAGGATGAGGAGTCAGCTGGCTTCCAACTAGGAGAGTTTGACTGATAGTTATGTCAAGTTTTATTTTGAACAATTAATTTTTAGTAATGATTATATTTACTGTGAATGATATATGAAATAAATCATACATGAACTGCGGAAATGAAATCAAATGAAGAATGATCCTCACAGTTGTGAACGCAATTTATGCAATTGTGAAAAGAAGCCTGAAAAAAATTCAGGACTTCAACGGGGTTCGAACCCGTGACCTCGCGATTACCAGTGCGATGCTCTAACCAACTGAGCTATGAAGCCATTGACGTTGGGAGCAGGTCAATTGTGGGTTCATATGTTCCCGTGAAAGAAATGAGTGTGAATGATATATGAAATAAATCATACATGAACTGCGGAAATGAAATCAAATGAAGAATGATCCTTGCAGTTGTGAATGCAATTTATGCAATTGCGAAAAGAAGCCTGAAAAAAATTCAGGACTTCAACGGGGTTCGAACCCGTGACCTCGCTATTACCGGTGCGATGCTCTAACCAACTGAGCTATGAAGCCACTGACGTTGGGAGCAGGTCAATTGTGGGTTCATATGTTCCTGTGAAAGAAATGAGTGTGAATGATATATGAAATAAATCATACATGAACTGCGGAAATGAAATCAAATGAAGAATGATCCTCGCAGTTGTGAACGCAATTTATGCAATTTATTATTTTTTTCAGGCTTCTTTTCGCAACTGCGAGGATCATTCTTCATTTGATTTCATTTCCGCAGTTCATGTATGATTTATTTCATATATCATTCACACTCATTTCTTTCACGGGAACGTATGAACCCACAATTGACCTGCTCCCAACGTCAGTGGCTTCATAGCTCAGTTGGTTAGAGCATCGCACCGGTAATCGCGAGGTCACGGGTTCGAACCCCGTTGAAGTCCTGAATGTTTTTCAGGCTTGTTTTCGCAATTGCATAAATTGCGTTCACAACTGCGAGGATCATTCTTCATTTGATTTCATTTCCGCAGTTCATGTATGATTTATTTCATAGCGGAGCTCCGACGGCCCGAAGGGCCGTCAAGCGGAGCACCATACCTATAGAAACCCGTCAACTGCTTTTCTCATGGTAAAAATGGCTAGCGGTATTGCTCGTGGGCGCGTACGCACGACGACGACGACGACGACGACGACGACGACGGAGTCGCCCAATAATTAATAATATCCTAATAATAATCATAATAATCCAACATGGCGGCCATACTCCACCTGGCCCAGCTGACCAGCTACTTTACAGCGTACGTCTTTGATACTGGACATCCATCTTATAGCCAATTGACACCTGTCAAAACAAGGTATCTGCTGACCAGTGTAACGTGACCATATCGCGGGCTCAAGTTAAGACCTCATCGAGGTCAGCTGTTTTTTTTAAATTGACCGCTGACCAGTTACTTGCTTTTGATTGGATCGCAGGCTCAAGCCAGGTGTGGGACACCCAAACCAAATCGAGGCCTTTAAAATTTTTCGCGCGCTTTCTGCGGCTCGTAATTTCACATTCAACTGAACTTGTCAAAAGATACTCCGGAAGGTGAATTTTCAAGTGATGAAAGGAAGGACGAAAGATTTTTCTCAGGAAAAGCTTCAAAGATTGTGCGGTTGAAAACAGTATAATTCAGCGCTTCAAGGGCTTTCACTTCACCGCGGCATCTTGCATCTCACCAAGAAAAGTCAGTTAACAGTTCACCGGTATTAATGGGAGGAATGAGTAGCTCAAACTCTGTGGAAAAAGCTCTTTGTTTGGACAAACCGTTTGCTATTTTTGCGGATGCTTGTTTTTACTTTACTGAAGCTTACGCATTTTCAAGTGGTAGAAACCTCTACAACACAGGACAGTGAGGTAAATTAAATAAGCTTAACTAGAAGCTTAACATTTGGTTTAATCCTTGTTACTTTTGTTCAGGAATGAAACTTGTATTTTTCTCTCGAATGGATATAAATAACAATCATCTGTACTCGTTTTGGACGCAAAGAAGTAGTTGAATTGTTTGTTTCTTTTGTTACGTTGTTTTCTTTGCAAGCGAACGAGTGTTTTTACTCGGCTTGGCTGACTGTTTTTCGACCTTGGTTCCTCAATAGCGTTAAGAAACTTTTGCCCTTATCTTATCAACACGTAATCGCAATGAGTCCTCGTAAAATTAAGCATTAAAGGCGGAAACTCAAGCTCGAGTAAAAATAAAAAATCCGATCAAATGCATGTGCCTGTGCACTTCTCAAAATCTTACATTAAGTTGTCAAAATGCTGCCAAAACAGTCAAAACCCAGCGCGCTTCACTTCGTTAAGAGATCTTCGTCGAAAGCAGCCTGTAAACAACAATTAAGTTTCGCCGTCTTTAAACCGGTAAAAATCAGCGTTTGGATGTTAATAACAGCGAAATGGGTTGACTGGCTGGCTGGTTTTGATAAATTTTAAAGTGGACGGGTCTGCGAGAGAAATGCTCGTTTGGTTTGGCAAGCGCTTTCTTCGTTATCTGGATGATGTTTTGCCACTGAGAATCATTAATTGAAGAAGGTTCTTCAGGTTCTTCGGAAGACATGGGAAGTAACAGTAAAACCATCAAAGCACTTAAGTGTTTTGTGTAAGCCAAGGAAAGATTTTGTGGGAAGTGGCTCTCATTCCGAGTGATTGCTGTCTCAGTGATTCCTGTTGACTGCTCTAAACGATCAGGTGCGGACCTCTTTTTTGTCTTTTCTACGGACATTTATGTCAAATTTGCTAAGCAATTTTTCTAGCTTAATACAAGATAGTTTTGTTACTGGTGTAATTTCTCCACCTTCTCCAAGAATCTTCGAAGAAATATTATTCGTATTGTGCTTTGTTTTCTTGTAATATATTTGTTGTTCTATTGTTTCTGAACCGCGGTCAATTCCTGTTGACTGCTGTAAACGAAGAGTTTGTACAATTTATTTTCTTTTCTAGGGGCATTTATGTCAAAATAAATACCGATTTTCCTAGCTTTATCAGTACAAGCTATTTTAATTACTAGCTAGTCTTGTTTAATTTCTCCACCTTCTCCTTCTTCGAGCAAAAACTCGCCGGCATCGTACTTTGTTCGCTTGTAGTGTTTTTGTTTTGTTTTGTTTTGTTTTTTTGATCCGCTTTGAATCCCTTTACGCTTTCATCTGAAAGTAGTTAGGACTCAAGAATGTCTGTCTTTTTTTTCCTTTTTTTTTTTTGCAAACGTTTACTATCGAAAACTCTTCGTTTTCCCTGCTGCTGCTCAATTTTTTTGGACACAAATTAAACTGGCCCAAATAAACTCTTGCGAAGTTGCTCGGTGAGAGTGTGCAGCTCCGATTCTAGGCTTGGCGTGGCTAAATATATATATGGCCTTCAGCTTTTCTTTTTTTAATCGCTACATAACAGACTGGAATGGTGTTCCATCGAATATCATGCATGTACCTTCTTTAAGCAGTTTTAAGTCCTATCTATTACATTATTAGTGTCAATTTTAAATCAGATGTAGCTTGTGAGTGACAAGTATGTAATTTAATTAGGTTTGCTTTGGATTACTTCATAATTTTTAGTCTCAATCTCATATCAGGGGTGACTTGTAAGAGACAAGTATTTGATTTAATTTGATTAGGTTAGCTTTGGGCCACGTTTTAGATAATATTCTTTGTATGGGAATTTAGTTTCTCCCAATTATTCTCCAGTCATGCACTTTTTTGTTTTGTATCAACTTAGTTGTATTCGCATGACAAAGTATTATTAAACTTAAAACTTAAAATTAAACTTAAAGTAAGCTCTTTCTCATCAATGTACACATCCTTTGTACTTCCTTCGCCTGCATACAGTCTTTCAATTAATTTTATTAGTAGCTGGTCACACCAATCTTGTGGGATGTTTGGATGACATTTGGCATTAATGTTTAATGGAATCTCTGATGTTTGATTAAGTATGTTAAGATCAAGTTAAGATGGCTAACACAGATTTCCAGCACTTTTGCTTTGATGAATCACCTTGATAGTGGTATCAACCAAATGCCCAATATATTATTATCAAGTTGTTTGGTCTTGAACTTAACTGGCCAGAAGAGCAGCTGGATTTCTTTTTGAAAACACTGTAGGTGCATTGAGTGATGAGCTTAATGTTAGCAAGCAGTTTTTTTTGTGATAGTAAGGTCAAGAAGTAATTGATCAAAAGAAATATCTTGGTCTTAATTCATGGCATCTAAATATTTTTATTGATTTCCATGTATCTTTCTTCCATAATTTTTGTGAGGCATACATATATCCAGAGGATACACAATTTCTGATTTCTGACTGTCTCATGGGAGGCTGTGGATATTTGAAATTGCATTCATTATGAAGTGATGATCTAAATCACTGTATATCTGATGTGATACTGATTCCAAGGAGCAATCACCAGGCTTCTCCACCAATTTCTAGTGGCTCTAAACCATACCTAAGTAGCTGAGTATGTAACTAAGGTGTCTACAGTTGAACGGGGAAACAGACCTGTCCTTAGGTATTGCTCTAAGATGTTAAGAAATGTTTTGTTTTAAAACTTTATAGATGAAAACTAGCGTTGCAAGTTCTTTTTTACACAAGGTATTAAAGATTATTTTTAAAAAAACCTACCTCAATATTTTTATTTTGCTTTTTTAACATCTCCAAACTCAGTTTGGAAAGGAATTTTTATTACCTTACTCAATAGAACGCTTGATTTTAGGAGGGGTAGGGGTCCAAATCCGTAAAAGGGGATTCATATCTGCTAGCAGTTCTGGACTAGGGGGTCCAAATCTGATCCACAAGCAGATCTGGACTGGAGGGTGCAAATCCATGTGGGGTTCAAATCCACTGTGCCACTGGCTCAGATCACCTTTCCATACTATTTTCTACAGCATTGGGTCTGTAGCTTGAGTGAGGTCAGATGGGTGATATGACAAGCAGACTATATGTAAATGCCAGTAGAAAAAGAATGCTTTTGGAGCTCCGCTTTTAGGCTTGGCTAAATATATATATTATATCATTCACACTCATTTCTTTCACGGGAACATATGAACCCACAATTGACCTGCTCCCAACGTCAGTGGCTTCATAGCTCAGTTGGTTAGAGTATCGCACCGGTAATCGCGAGGTCACGGGTTCGAACCCCGTTGAAGTCCTGAATTTTTTTCAGGCTTGTTTTCGCAATTGCATAAATTGCGTTCACAACTGCGAGGATCATTCTTCATTTGATTATATTTACTGTAGTGATTTAGTAACTGCTATATGAAAAATTTGCACATTCTGTGTTTCCACAAAATGTGCACATACTCTCCCACAGAAAGTTTTGTTTGAAAGTTTTTAGACCCTATGGCTACTGGAATACTGAAATGTTCATTACAGTGGTTTGTAATACTATGTAACTCCCAAACTTCCACATATCCATTTTCCCTGGAAATTCCAATTCAGAGTGTTAACTAGCAGTTCATTTTTTTCAAAATAGCCTCTTCCTCTTCCATTCAGTCAAAAGTACCACATACATTATTCAAGTAATGTGATCGAACAGTAAACCCCCTGGAAAAGTCTGAAGCCACCAAAAAGTTAAAAAGTTTTGGTCTTAGTCTCCAACCCCCAACTCCTTGGAATTTCCGAGATCCCTTGGTGGGATGGAGATCTGCATATATTTGGAACCAGACACTTTCACTATAAATGAGCTTCAGTCTTCTGCTTTATTTAATAATTGGAAAACAACTTATTGATAAGGCAAATGGTTGGTTAAAAAGATAGAAAGTAAATCATAATAAAGAACTGATTCCAATTCAAAAACTTGGCAAGTATGGAGTAATTTGAAGATTTCCTTTAAAGTGGTACTACAACAAGTTTTAAGTTCTGATTTTAAAAAAAAAATCTGTTTATTTTAACTAGAATTTTCTTACTTATGGGTCTGCCATTACTACCTTCAAAATCTTGAGAGAGCTGGGTCAAGGAGAAAATAATGTCAAAGACTCACTAGTTTGAGAATGCAGTACATCTGTACACAGCTGAATTAATATGCAGCACTGGAATTTTGGGCTTTCAGACTGGGAAACCCATGTTTTCATGTATAATAAATTGCATTTACATGCTGAAATTTGAAGCTAGTGAGTAAATGACGTCATATTCGCTAGAGCCAGCTCTCTGAGGTCTAATTGGTCAGTTTTGAATGCGAGTAATGGCAGACTGTGAAATCCAATTACACTAGGTGTTAAGGGAACACACTTTGAAAATCTGAAGGAGGAAAGGAAATGATTTTTTGATCACAGTACCACTTTAAAAACACTAAAAACAAAACAAACTACTTAGAAAGGAAAGCAAATCCAAAAACACCCTCCCCATTTGACGGGCATTTGCATTTCTATTTTCTATTTCTGGAACAATCGGTCACAGATTTGTGCCCTCTCATTGGGTTTCTGCAGGCCGAACAGAGTGGACGTGCTCTTGTTAGTTGCTCTGTCCTTTCAGTTGTTACTTGATCTGACACTGCAACAAGAATAAAAATACTTGTTTTCTATACTGTTTGATTTGTAAAAATGTTTTTCCTGTGTATATTTGTTGTAAATCCAATTACATTTGTAACTCCTACCATTATAAGTGTAGGACTACTTAACTCAAAGCGAAAGTGGTGTTATGAAAAATTAACCATCTTTTGTGTCGAAGATCATAGAGTTATTACCTCTTTTCAAGAATGAAGTTGGGATATAACAAGCTAGTCATGAAGGAAAGTAAGACTCTTAAAGATGATTTGCAGTCCGTTCTGCGCACTCTGGAGAGTTTACTACTTTTGTTTTGTTTCATGTAAGACATCAGAAAATGTAGCATTTTGCAGCTACTTACATGGAGTAAATTCAAAGTTTCATGTCAACCATCATTATTGATGCAAAGTTTTATGCTTCATTCTTTCTGATATCACTTGGTTGAAAACCTTCATAGCTGTAAAACTCGAGGAAACTGTTGGAAACAGAATTGAAAATGCACCTCAAAGATACAGTAAGCGGTTTGTAACAAAAAACCGATCTGCATTTCATCGTGCGAGACTCGCAAACATTAGAGTGCCGAGACTGTGCAGTACGGACTGGAATTCATCTTTAATATAAAGTTTCCATTGCAGCATGTACCTGCTGCAGTGGGTGGCACATCCTGAGCGTTCTATCTGTTTCCTTATGGCCTCCTCCCGGGGTTGCTTATCAAGCATGGTGTTCATGGGTGCTGGAACAATAGTTTTCAGTTCATTGCATGTTTCCTGAAGTTGCTGCTTGCTTAGGCCCAGGAAAAATTGGAACAGTTCACCAACATAATCTAGAAATTGTAAAAAACAGTTAGCGTAAAATGTGGATATTTCAGTCAGTCTATAAAATTCTTGCTTGGAGTTTGGGACTAGCATTACCAGGAGATGGCTTCTCTTGTTTTTTCTTTAAGATTACAGCAACAATCAATTGCAAGACATTGGGTTAACATGATAGAATTCATAAATACCAAAGTTCTGTTCAGTTTTCCTATTTCTGACAGTTCCTCCTTCTTGAACTTTGGGTAGGTAACTTTGACTGACACACTGCCATCTTGGTTTACTTTGTCTTCTCTGTTAAGGTTGTAGTTGAAATGCAGTGCAGCCAATATGTGTCTACAAGACAAAAACAATGCAACTGATGAAAATATGGCCAAACATGTACACTGTACCTATGATGCTGTAGGGGTTAAATGTGAGAGAAATCATGTGCCACTGTCGATAAACCATCACAGCAGCACTGTTAAAGGGGGGGGGGGGGGGGACACTCGCTTGCCAAAACTACAGTCAAAATTTGCCAATGGTGCTAAAAGCTGTGAAGTGTCGTTTTGTTGCTTATTGAGGTCATCACGAAATCACAAAACACCACAAAATGCAGAGATTACAATGTATACAATATCCTACAGAATAACTATTGATCACACTCTTTTTAAGATGCCAGAGATCAAAGTAATGTGTGACATGCGATAAAACATTCTTCATGTGGGTATGCCTGTCGGATATGAAGGCTGCAATCACAATGCCAAATCCCACCAGGAAGTCCATGCAGTTTTGGAAGCCCATGAACTCCATGGCAGGGCTGCTTCCAGCTTGATTTCTCTGACAACAAAAATGGAAAAAGGGCAAGTTAACAACTGAACATGTGTTCTAAAACAGTTTTAGTAAAGTTTCAAAAGATCTAGACAATAAGAGGTTATGGTAGTAATAGAAAAGCAAAACACTAGGATACAAGAACAACACAAGCACATTCTAAAAAATCTTGCACTAACAAGAATTTTTTGTACAATGTTTTCTGCACTTATGTCACCATCTATCATGCACAGATGGTACTATTACATTCGTTACACACAGGGCTATTGTTCCCTCTCAAGTAGTCTGTTGTACATG
The DNA here is from genome assembly GCA_016490735.1 of Pachyseris speciosa. Taxonomy (NCBI): domain Eukaryota; kingdom Metazoa; phylum Cnidaria; class Anthozoa; order Scleractinia; family Pachyseridae; genus Pachyseris; species Pachyseris speciosa. The sequence continues at coordinate 653,228 of JAEMWC010000078.1, forward strand.
CTACCCTTAGCATTCAGGTTGATATGTATGTATATTTCCATGAGCACCATAAAACAAGACAGTCATTTCGAAAATAGCATACCTGTACAAGTGCAAAATGAATGATGCCTGGCAATGTGCAACAGAAGATTGTGTATGCACAATACTTGGCACAATGGCCCATGCTGTCGTGGCGCCAGTCACCCGAGAGTGTTATGCCTCCCATATCTTTCAGGCAAGTCAACAGGTTTGTTTGATAGCTTTTCCAAAACAAGTGTACTGTAGGAATCAGCATATTCTAAAACAATCAAAGAAATACATATCTAGTCATGTGATGTAAAATTTTCATAGTCCATTTGGATATGAAAGTGCACTTAGGTCCAAGATGGAATGCAAGTATTGTTTAATTAGTACTTCATATTTGGCAGGGTTATTTGACCTTTTATTACTTCGGTGTGACAGAATTGTGTGTTTTTTGGTGAACGTTTACCCATGAGGGCACTTTGTGATGATTGTCATAGGGAATTTGAATCTCATTTGCACTCAACTCTTGACATATCTGAGGAAGTGAAAGCAAAATTTGAAAACTATTTATTTCATGGCCAAAAAGTCCCTAAAAACAAAAAAAAATTAAAAAAAAAAAAAAGAACACGTTGTAGCCAAATGGCTTGTTTAACTGGCTCCAGCTGGCATGATACCTGACCTTAACTGACTCTGCTCAAAACAAGGTTTTTCTCTTTCACAATGATTACTTACCCGTTGGTGTCTGAAGAATGTGCTCAATGAAATGCAGGCCAGACCCATATGCAAGAAGATCTGTCTAACTTTCGTAAACGATCCACCAGCAAATAACACAGCCATGGATATAAGGAAGTTGCCAGCAAGTATCTTAGTGCCTGGAATGAAAGGCTGACTGCTCCAAATGAACTCCTTTCTGCAACTGGAATTGGTACACACAGTTTTAATAACTATTGCAGTCCCAGTCTGTTCAGCTGTCATCTCAGGCTTCTTTCCTGTGCGGCAAACATGGCAGAACTGAAAGAACTAAAAGAGCAGTAGCAGTTTCGACAGAAACACTATATACTTGGGTTCTGTTCTGACATCAGGATAGGAACTTGATAGGGGGATCCTGCCGATAAGATGCAAACAAGAGGGAAGAAAGTTAATCACATGGCTGTTCATTATGCATCAGTTGCACTAGATACTGTACATTTACTAAATAAATACCTGTATGAATGTTTCCCTAATAATATTGCTTATCAAGGTTTTAATGTTTGTCTGTACCTCCTGCTTTTCATTTGTGTCTTCCCCTCTGTCTCAGTATCCTCTGCACTTTCACTGTAGAGCTCTTCATCAGACACAGAGGAAAAGTCAGGTTCTTCTTCAATAGTGTCAGCATCATCCTCCAGGTCGTCATCATCCTGGTCACTGCCAAGGAAGTCCTCGACAATTTCCGAGTCCTGACACTGCTCTTGTTCTCTTGCCATTTCCAACTTGAGAGCTTGAAGTTCATGTGTCAGACTGAACTGGGAATGAAAATAGATTTTTTGTTAATTATTAATTTTATTAAAAAATTTTAAATTTCTCTCAAGAATCTAAAAAAATCATTCTTACAAACCTTTACGCTTGAGCTGCCTTTTTTGGCCTTTACACGTTTTCAGGGCTTTTCTTGCAGCATCCAACTGTCCCTTCATTACATCATTTTCTCGTAGGAGGATACTGTTTACTTCATCAGCGTCTGGGTGGATGTCCCCTATGTTAGTGAAGTTTTGAAAAATTAGAAACCTTGGTTGTTAAACTGACATTTTTTCAACTAAGGGCCTGTTCACATGGAGGTGGGGGACCCCAGGTAGGTGAGGTCCCCCGCCTTGGTGGGGTTACCAATCTCTCCATACAATCTCTCTTTTTTTCGTGACTGCTTTCACATGAGAGGTGGAGTACCTCACCTAGGTGGGTTGCCCGGTCAGCCGTGCCGGGTAACCCGCTTAGGTGGGGTGAGTTTTCTCCATGTGAATGCTGAAGTGAGGTGGGGTGATGTTTAGCTGGGCACCAATCCATTACAAAACCAATTGAAAGGCTGACTGGACGGCTAAAAATGTTAAAATTCAATGCCCAATATTTCGGTTAGACAGGACTACAACAACAACAACAACAACAATCTTTATTTCGTGCCCGGAAATTACACAGTGTAGACAAATACAAGAGATAAAAAATTACAATAGAAAAGAGCACAGCCACTTAGAAATAGCAAAGCTAATCGAGCTAAGTGGCTGGGCCAAGCGGAAAAAAATTTGCTAATACACTACTGAACATAGAGCAATAGACAGGATTACGTTGACACACACACACGTACACACAAATAACAATAGACAAGGGGATGTGTACACACAAGAACTGGAAAATAAAGTACATCAATGAACCAGTCAGTAGTTGGAGATAAGTGATTCTTTTATGCTGATCTTAAAACAAGTACGACTTTTAGATTTTAGTGAGTCTTCAATGGAATTCCAGACTTTAACTCCAGAGAAACGAATGTTAAATTTGCCATAATTGGTTCTCGCTTTGGGCAGATAGTATGAAATCTTACTTGCCAGTCTGGTTTGATATTGATGCACTTTGTTGATACTCATAAAGAAATCGTTAAAAATTAAGGGCAGTCTGTTGGAGTAATAGTCATACATGAATAAAGCACAATACAAGTATAATAAGTCACTTAGTTTAAGTAGTTTTAATTTCCGAAAGAGTGGACTAGAGTGGCAATTATATTCTGAGAATGTTATTATTCTGACGGCTCTTTTTTGCAAGGTGATAAGAGGTAAGAGAGTTGTTTGATATGTAGTCCCCCAGGTTATTAGACTATAAGTCAGGAAAGGATATATAAGTGAGTAATACAGCTGTACAAGGACCACATCGGTCACAGAATACCTTATCTTAGATAGTATGCCAATACATCTCTTAATCTTTTTTGAAATATGTAAAATGTGATACTTCCAACTGAGATGTGAATCAATGATGAGACCCAAGTACTTAATAAATTTCTCTTGTGCAATCTCCCTATTATCAATTGTCAATTTGACTAAGTGACCTTTGACCTTTTGAGGGGGATGGAAAATAATGAAATTTGTCTTATCTATATTTAATGAAACCTTATTCGCCGTAAGCCAGTCAGAGACCATTTTCAGATTATAATTAACAATGGACTCGAGTTGTGCTAAATTAGAATTAGAGTAAAATAGATTTGTATCATCTGCGAAAATGTGAAAGTCAAAGACATTGCTGCACTTACTGAAATCATTGATATATAGGAGAAATAGAAGAGGGCCTAGCACAGAACCCTGTGGGACACCATGAGTAATTAGGGTGTCTTCTGATTTAATACTACCTATAGTAACATACTGCCTCCTATTGCTTAAATAGGAAGCAAACCAGTCATTAGCAATACCACGGATTCCATAGTGGCTTAATTTCTTTAGTAATATGTTATGATCAACAGTATCAAAAGCCTTAGAGAAATCAAGAAAAATTCCACAGGAAAATAGGCCATCTTCAATTGCTCTCTGAATTTTGTCTGTAATTAAAAGAGTTGCATGAAGAGTGGAATTATTTCTCCTAAAGCCAAATTGTTTGTCATATAGAACATTATATTTTTCAATAAAATTGATAAGTCTATTATACACAAGCTTCTCCAGGATTTTATTGAAAATGGAGAGCAATGAAATAGGTCGGTAGTTATTCATGCAAGTGACTGAGTCCTTTTTATGAACTGGAATAACATTAGCTAACTTAAATTGGTCAGGCACACACCCACTACTAAACGAAATATTAAAAATAAATGCCAAGGGGAATGATATGCAGGTTTTTAATAGCTTTAGCAGGCATACAGGAATGCTAAAAGGACCAGAAGCCTTGGACGAGTTCAGGCTAGAAATTATCTCTTCTATCTCTGCTGCAGAAGCAGGAAATAGCATAAAACTGTTTGCTAGCGAAGGACCAAGGAAGTCTAGGGGATCAATATCAACTTGAGGAATGTCTTCTGCTAATTTACTGCCAATTTGAGAAAAATGATCATTAAAAGCTGAGGCAATAGCCTTAGAATCAGTAATGACATTGTTACCAACAACAATTTTAGAGGGAGAACAGAATCCATTAGGTTTGAGAGTAATTAATTCTTTAATGCCTGCCCAGGTTTTTTTAATATTTTTACTATCAGCAATGAAGTAGTTATGGTAGTAATTCTTTTTGCTGGCTTTAAGCAATTCGGTAATCTTGTTCCGATAAAACTTATATTTAGTTAAGAAATATATATTCCTAGATTCTAGGAAACGCTTATAAAACTTTTCCTTCAGCCTAATTGATGTTTGGATGCCTGGTGTGACCCAGGGCTTGGATAATGACTTAATTTCTTTGCGAGTAAGTTTACGAAGAGGTGCGTGCTTGTTGACCAGATTAGAAATACAGAGATAGAAATTCTGAAAAATAGTGTTAACATCAAGCACTCCAGATTCACTAGCTAGTACCTCCTCCCAGTTCACCTTGCTGACCTCAGATATGAGCAATTCATTATCAAGCCCTGAGTAGTCCCTTTTGTACATCTTAAAATTTTTGGGAGGATTGGATAACTTTGTGATAATCAGAAAATTAGGCAAGTGATCTGTTATCCCACAGACAATATTACCACTAATAGCATAATGCTCCAGTGAATTAAAAAATATATTATCAATCAAGGTTGCAGAATGATAAGTTATTCTAGTAGGTTTCAGAATTTGTGGATGAAATGCATAGGATCCTAGAGTATTTGCGAAATCTTCTGTTTCAGAATGAGAATCATAGTTCAAAAGATTAATATTAAAATCGCCCATCAGAAGACAAAATTTACCTTCATTATTTACTTTCTCAGTCGCCTTATATAAAAAGTCAGCAGCTTTGGTAATATTTTGATCAGGATGCCTATATATTAATCCACAGACAATATTATGCTGGTGTGGGACCTCAATTTCAATCCAAATGGACTCAAATTCTGGATTAGACGTGCAAAAATCATCACGTTTTATATATGAAAGGTTATCTTTAATGTAGAAACCAACACCACCAGTATTAGACATAGATGGTTGAGACAAAAAAGAGTAACCAGGAAGATTAGTATTTAAAAAAGGATCAATTCCAGCTTTGATTTTAGTTTCGGAAAGAGCAATAACAGAAAAAGAATATTTCATGTCACATAACATATGATAGAAATCATCAAAGTTTGCTGAGAGACTTCTTATATTAAAATGCAAGGCAGAAAATGTCCTATCAGAGATAGTTGATCGAATATCTTCATTAGAGTGAAACTCATGAGTTGAATAATAACCAAAATTAGTCACAGAGGGTAAATTCAAATCAATATCAATGCTAGATAAATTAGGGCTATTATTAATACATGTAGATAGATCAAAACATGGTAAGGACTCTAGATTCAATCTGGAGATTTTATCAGAGCAGAGACAATCTGTGTTAGAATTATAGACCAAGAGCTCAGTCAGCTCATGGTCTTCTACAGAGTTAAACGGAAAAATTTCTTGACGACAATGCAGGCAGAGCCACAAGTCATGGGTTGTAGTGAAATAATTGAACTCTTTAACAGATAAGGCAGAACATTTAAAGTGAAACCACCAGAGGCAAGAATGACACTGGATGCCTCTACAATTCTCTTTCACAGGCCTCATACAGTTCCTACACTTAGACATTGTCATTCAATGTAGTTATAAGAATTAGTGGATAACTAGTAACAGTGTAGGAGAGAACTTAATGCACTTAGCTGAATCCGCATGATCAACCTTGGTCATCTTGCCGTGCTGGACGATGTGAAGGAGAAGCTTGCACTCGGCCACCAGTTTGAACTTGGCCTTGACCTCTGGATGACACTTTCAACTTCACTAGATCAGATTCGCTAGTAATTAAGTGGGAGCGACTGTCCTTGTTCTGCCTGAGGAAAATTCTACCATTTGTGGTGGATATGAAGTCGAAGTTCAATTCTTTCTTGACTTTTAGGGCTGCTTTGACTAATTTCTTCCTTGTCTGAGTAAGACTTTCGGAGATAAATATTTTATTTTCCTCCGCTGATGATAGACCACCAAGATCCCTAGATGATTTGTTTTTAAGTTTATATCTTGCTCTGTAGAAATTCTCCTTGACCTCTCTCTTAACAAACTTGGCTATAATACTCGGTGGTGGGGACTAACCTTCCTCAGGGGCTACACTAAATGGGAAAGATTTTGAGCAGGGCCTGTCGGCAATGTACACAAAGATACGCCGATGTTTAGTTTAGCGATTGATTTCTTCGATGAATTTGGCCTTGATAGGCTCACTGAGCCCGAAAAGCCCTTGAATGAAATGAGCAGTGACTGTAAATGACAGCTTGACAAAGAACGAGCTCGTTTTCACCAAGTAAAAGAAACAATCTGGAAGCATTTGGAAACCTCACCCTAGCGCCCCGGGGGTTATAAATATTGCATGTGAAGGCTAGCTTTCTTTTACCGCAGGTAGGTGGGGTACCCCACCTCCATGTGAACAGGCCCTAAGTATAACTTATTTATATGAATGCATACCAGTTGCATGGTAGCTTCAGATTGTAGGTCTAAATCAATTCCAGCACCCTCAGTCACCTGTGTAACATCTTCCTGCAAAATAATAACAAAATGGGTACAATATAACATCCAAAGATTTTTCATCAGTTTCTTTTGCTGTTGAAGATACATGTATCTAACCTACAGATGGCAGACTGGTGATTACAAGTGTGCTTTAATGTATTTATTTATGCATTTAATGTCACGACTCCCTCCTACCAACAGGAATTATTAATCAATATTTAGGTCCTTTTAAAAAAAAAGTACCTATGTCAATAATGACTAGCACCACAAATACATCAGATTTTCCCTAAACAGCGTAAAAACTCTTCAATGTATGAGGGCATAATTCTCATTGCGAAGTGTAAAATTTCACAGCAAAAACATACCTCGTAAGTGCTACATGTAGCATTGGAATCTACCCCAGTTTGGGAGACCAGAGTATCTACTTGTAGGTCACACTATAAAAAAATGTGGAAAGCAATTTTCATTAAAACATAGTTTGTCCTCGCTGTTATTTCTACAAATTATCTTGGTTTTTGGTTTACATCAACAACAATCTTTAATACCTCTTGACTACTTGAACATGAAGGCATCACGTCAGAAGGCACCACGTCAGCAGGCACCACGTCAGCAGACAACAACATCGAATGCGAAATTGAAGTTTTAGCCTCCGCATCTAATGTCTTTAATCGAGCCTTGGCAGATCTCACTAACTGCGAAGAGAAATGCATAAGCAGCGGTAATAAACCAGTACAATTAACCGCGCATTTATTTTCCAAGAAAGGCTTATTAGGAAAACTTCTTATTTGACAATGGAAACTGACCCCACGTGGAGGCTCGAGAAATTCCACACATAATCTCACAATAAAACTCACCATTCGCTTTTCCCGTTTAGAAGGGGATTCTTCCACTTCTGTACCAGCATGGATCGAAGGGTACACACAAATCCCCACTTCGTCAGACTTTAACGATCGTTTCATTTTTGAGTCCAAACGAAACTGAAAATCTTCCTCTTTGAAGTGTATCGAACACAATGAAGACGTCTTCCCGGGCTCCCAATTCTTCCTCTTCGCCAGGACGAAGTCGATCCATTTTTTCCTTCGTCTCTGTGCGACAGGGTTTTCAGAGTTCAGAAAAGGAATTCTATGCATACTAATCCCTTTTGCGGGATCTGCTATGTTGTCGCATCGTGCAGCAACGCATCTTTTGGGCATTTTTTACCTTCTAACCCAGTCACTCGATGAACTCTCAGTCAAATCTCTCTCAAGTTTACTTGCATCTTAACTCACGTGTTCCTTAACCTACGTCACAAGCCCCATGTGACCGTGAGAAGCAACGCATCTTTTGGGCATTTTTTACCTTCTAACCCAGTCACTCGATGAACTCTCAGTCAAATCTCTCTCAAGTTTACTTGCATCTTAACTCACGTGTTCCTTAACCTACGTCACAAGCCCCATGTGACCGTGAGAAGACTAATACAATTGATGTGCCAAAATGGTGGTCAATTAAAGCGTTTTTAAAAAATCATAAAAAAATCGCGTTTTGTTCAAATCGAAAATTTTTTTCGCAGAAGTTCATTTTTTGATGTGGCCTTTTGAATGGAAAAACAAAAAAAAAATAGTGACATGGGCACTTTAATTCTTATCATCTAAATATTTTTACTGATTTCCATGTATCTTTCTTTAATTTTTTTTTTTTTTGAGGCATACATATATCCAGAGGATACACAATTTCCGACTTCTCATGGGAGCCTGTGGAAATTGAAATTGTATTCATTCTGAAGTGATGATGTGCATGATCACTATATAACTGATGTGATACTGATTCAAAGGAGCAGTCACCAGTCTTCACCAATATCTAGAGGCCCTAAACCATAACTAAGTACCCTACAGTTGAACGGGAAAACAGACCTGTCTTAAGGTATTGCTCTAAGTTGTTAAGAATGTTTTGTTTTCAAAATTTATATACATGCAAACTACTGTTGGACCAACGGTTGTAGGTTCTTAGGTTCTACCGTGTTAGGTTCTACTGTTGTATACGTAGGTTCTTTTTGACACAAAGTATTAAGTTTTATTTAAAATAAAACTACCTCAATATTTTTATTTTGCTTTCTTAAGGTAATCCCTCCGAAATAAAACTGACAATAGATTTTTTTCAAACTTTGTCCACTGAATGTTTATCACATGAGAACTCCAAATTTGAAACAAAAAAGGGGGTGCCCATGCTCATTAAGGAGCGGGGGAGGCATTGAATAAGCCCCATTTTGGCATTATTTGGTGTCTATTTTAAGAACGCATTCCAATTCATTGTAAAATCCTTATAAGCCCAGATTCATGTGAACCTGCCTTGAACTAAAGTCAATACATTACATTGGACACAAATAAACTTTCTAAGTTTGATTTAGACAGAAAACTGAATCCTTGATGGAACAAAATGAACCAAATTGGTTGCCATGGCTACCAAATGCAGACTAGAAAAGACCACAGAGCATCCTGTTTTCCTCATTTATTCAATTTTCAACAATAGAAATCAGATTAGTCTTTTCTCACACAAAGGTAATGGGTAGTTGATTTCAATGAAAGTAAAAAAAATAGGGGGTGCCCATGCTCGTTTGTGAGCTATTGAAGGGACTTTAACCCCCCTCCCCCTCTCCCCTCCCCCCTCCCCAGTTAATGTAATAAAGTAACGTATGTATGTATGTATGTATAGAAATTGAGTCATAAAGTCAAAGGACAAAAGGAATAGCAACCAGACTCTTTCAGATCATTTCAACACAGAGAGAAGAAATAAACAGCTAATACCCAACTGTTAAATTTGTCTAATGAAAATATTGGTTACCATGGAAACCTAAGGGAGTAATTTTGGGCTTTAAGGGTCCTAAACCACAAAATGCAAGGGAGGGAAATTATTTTTAGTCAGCCCATTAAATAATGGTTTGTTTTAAAAACAAAAAATCTGTGGGAGGAATCTCTGTATATAAGGCTGTTTGAGCTCATATTCTAGATCCCAGACCCCACTCCACCAAAATCAATAACAGCAATTAACATATGACTTGGGTTTCTCCAATGACTTTTAATTGTACTGGTCTTGAAAGGTAAGAGATAACTGAAGTAATTACTGGCTCAGACCAGAAGCAGCAATTTTGTCAGCCATTGTAGAGGACATTTTCTTCAAATGAATGACTGGCTTCAAATTTTTTAGAGCCTTATTCTTCTTATTTAAGAACACTATTGTTCCAACCATGAATTTAAGAAGAACAGCATCATTGAGGTAGCTTGTGCTCAGCTTTTGCAGAATGAGCACATCATCTAGGGCACTATGTGCATTGTAAGTTACACCAAGAAGATCTGTGGCCAAATTCTGCTGGATGAAGGACTTTCTGTCAGGATACAGCTCTTTGAAGGCAGACAGGGTGTCAGACAATCCAAGGGTAATTTCACAGAATTCATCAAACTTGCTACATGATGTTTGATGCTTGGCATCAAAACCTTTAGTATTGTGTGAAAGTTCATAATAAACAGAGGCTGCTGATTTGAATCGATTTATGCAGTATGTTTATCAATGTTTTCCACAAAATTATAGCTTACGTCATTTGCTCGTGCTCTCAGTCGCTCTCTCCACGTTGAACTTCGCCTTTTCGTTTCATTTCTTTATTTTCTGTCGGCGTTTGTCGACATGTAAGAGCTTAAAATGACTTTGAACTTGCTTTTGTATTGCTCGTTCAAGCCTTCATGTACGCTGACTTGAAATGACCATGCAACTTCCTGCCCTTCTTGTGTCGTTCTTAGAGTAAGGTCAAGATTCCCTTCCTTAACTGGAGGAGTTTACATGGGATATCGAGATCACTAGAGTGTTGTATATTCATTTTGTGAGTACACACCCTTATGCAACACAAAATGCAGTTTGGGATAATGTTCTATAAAACTTTAAAATTCTCCCTTACTGCCTCTTGTGTTTGCATCAGAGTGGGTACATAGGGACAGAATCACTCCTTTTTTTTCATATAAAGGCACAAAGAAATATATTTCATTCTCCATCTCTTCTGTTAGTATTTAATTTATTACAGACTTCATACATGGAAGTATACTACTACTACTATTTTTCTGTTATAGTGTTATAGTGTGTTGAAAAAAACAAAGTTCTGTTTAATGGTTGTGAGCCCCCAACATTGTTACAGTTACATCAAAAATGGAGAATTTTGTTATCTCCATATAAATCAAAGCAATTCTTCACTATATAACTTGGTGGCTTATAATATCATACTCGTTGAATAAAGAACAAAATTTCTAATTGGGATGTGACAGTGTTGACTTTTGAATCAATAAATTACTCAGCACCACACAAGTAGAATTTGCAAAATTGATAGCAATGAATATGAGACGATTTGCATCTTGAAATGAAAATATTTAGTTAATGCTCCATGGGAGAAGGGCTTTCGCCACTTTCTGTGGAGTTTGCATTGTCTGGTGGCAAACTGAACCCGCTTCTTCTTTGTAATAATTCCTTTGACGAAGGAGAAGGTTTGGCAGCAATATTCGGGGCCAAAAGTCGAGGGTCACTTTCATTTAGTGAGACATGGCATGAAAAACCCTAGCTATGAAAAGTGGGATGTAACCAAATACACTTACTGTATGGTCCCGAGGGAAACAGGTAGTTTTTTTTCCCGAGAGTCCTGATTTTCGGCGAGGGAAACATCAGGACTCGAGGGAAAACAAAACTGACTAGTTTCCCAAGGGGTCATACATTAAGTGCTTTGTTATATACCGAGACTTTCTGTAGTATTGCTAATGCGCCACCGAGGCTAATAGTCTTGTCAAACGTGAGCACTACTTCGTTCGCCCGCTACACTACAGAAACACTACTTCGACTCCTCACATGACCCCAGACTTCCCGCGCTGGGGAAGTCCCGGATGTACACTACATCCCTCCCTCTCTTCACTTGCAAAGTCTCACTACTACTAAGTAACATGAAAATGTCAACAGTGTCTTTTAAAGGTACAACTGATACAAATTAACACTTCCGTAGGCACAGCCTTATCAAAGCTGCCACTGTCATAGCAAAGTAACTGTCCCCCTCAGGTGGTAACATAGTCACTAAGTCTCTCGGGGGGTCGGGTCACTCGCCCTGATCTCCTTGGTAACAGCTGCTCCTGATTTGGACCATCAGCTGGACTAGCCCCTCCTCCTGTCTCCAAACTGGGTGTGGTTTCTTGTCCTAATGCGTGCTCATTAGGTACTGCTACAGGACCTGCAGGCTGCTGCTCCTGGGGCTCTCTGTCCGGAATCACAAATCGCTTGACATGTTGAACATTACGCCTGTACTCTGCGCCTTGGGGTGACTTCAGCTGGACCTGATCCCCATAGCGAGCCGTTACTTGGTATGGCTCTTTTTCATAGTGTGAAGACAGCTTATTCTCCTTCCTCTTCTCCAGCAACACAAGGTCTCCCTCCTGTACACACTTCTCTGCTGCATGGTGTCTCTTGTCAGCATAATCTGCACCTATCTGCTTCTTTTCCGCATCACGATCTCTGGTTTGCTGATATCCCAGCTCTTCAGACTCCTCCAAATCAGCAACCTCTGGCAATTTAGTAGACATTTTCCTCCCATAAAGTAACTCAGCGGGACTCCTGCCGGTAGTTGTGTGCGGGGTGGAGCGGTATGCCAGGAGGAACTTGTTCAACTCCAACCTCCAGTCTCTTCCCTCAGCATGTGCAACTCTCATTGCTTTCAAAAGAGAACGATTTTGCCGTTCAACCTCTCCATTTGCTCTCGGCCATAGTGGGGTGGTCAGCCTGTGCTTAATGCCCATCTCATCCAGATACTCCTCCATTTCAGCAGACACAAGGTTGGGTCCGTTGTCTGATCTCAAGGTACTCGGTACTCCATATCTAGAGAACTGTCTGTCTAAACACTTAATTATCGCTTCTGAACTGGTGGACTTAATGACGTCAACCTCCACCCATCGGCTAAAATAATCCACTAGGACCAGCAAAGACTCTCCTGTTGGCATAGGGCCCAGTAGGTCCAATGCTAGGTCCTGCCACGGTCTCTCAGGCATCCTGGTTGTCTTCACTGGTGGAGGTACTGTCGCCTTTGTCACAAGCTGGCACCCATAACACTCGCGGCACTTTCGTTCTGCATCTTTATCAACACCTGGCCACCACACCTTAGATCTCAGGCGCTCCTTCATCTTCACCACCCCCTGGTGTCCCTCATGTGCAAGTTCTAAGACCCTCTTCCTCAAAATGTTAGGAATCACGATTCTAGTTCCACGCAGGATGACTTGGCCAATATAGGTAAGTTCGTTACGCACCCACACATATGGCTTTGGAGCTGTCTCCCAGTTCCCACTTATAAGACAACTTCGCACTGCTTGCAAATCCTCATCCTCAGCTGAGGCACTCTCAATCTCTTGAATCTTTAGGGCTATAGGTACGGCACTGAGAGCAACCATTCGAACGTGCTCATCATCATATTGATATTTCTCTGAAGCGGGGATCTTCGTCAGACGTGATAGGGCATCTGCAATGTTGTCTTGGGACTTGACACAGCATACATTGTAATTGTACGGTTGCAGTCGTAGCACCCAGCGCTCGATGCGTGCAGATGGTTTGGATCCTCTTGAGTAGATCACTTTCTATGCTTCGTGGTCCGTGACTAAATCGAAGGTTGGTAGCCCAAGCAGGTAAAGGTTAAAACGTTCACAGGCCCACACGAGAGCTAGTGCCTCCTTTTCAGTTTGGCTGTACCTCCTTTCGACACTGCTGAGGCTTCTGCTGGCGTAACAAACGACTCGGCTCTCTCCATTCTTGTCCTGGACCAGAACAGCGCCTAACCCCACGGGGCTTGCATCGGCTATCACTCGCGTGTGTGCATCTTTGTCAAAATAAGCTAGCACAGGCGCACTAGCTAATTGCTTTTTCAGTTCCTGAAAGGATGTCTCCTGCTCACTGCTCCAAACAAAGGGTACTCCCTTCCTGGAAATGGCTCGTAGAGGCTCGGTGACAGTTGCAAGATTAGGAATAAATCTTGCACTAAAGCCAACCATACCAAGGAAGCTTCTCACTTCCGTTGGAGTAGATGGGCGGTTTGCCTCCAGCACTGCACGTACCTTCTCTTCGGTTGGGCCGACGCCATACTTTGACACTAACAGCCCCATAAAGACTACCCTGTCCATTCTGAATTGGCATTTTTCAAGGTTGAGGGTGAGGTTCTTCTCTGCTAATCTCTGTATCAATCTATATAGATTCCTGTCATGCTCCTCATTGTTCTCACCATGTACTATCAGGTCATCTGCAATATTCTGGACACCACCAATGTCTGAGACCACTTGTCTGATTATCTGCTGATATTTCTCAGGGGCAGAGTTTACCCCAAAACTTAGTCGCTTGTACCTGAACAACCCCTCATGTGTGGCAAACGTGGTTATGTCTCTTGATTCCTCATCCAACTCGATCTGATGAAATCCTAGGCGAAGATCTAATTTTGAAAACACTCTACCACCGTTAAGATTTTCCAACACTTCGTCAACAGTTGGGATGGGTATCCGCTCCCGGATAATAGCCTGATTTGCTTTACGCATGTCCACACAAAGCCTGATATCCCCCGAAGCTTTGGGCGCAACTACTACTGGACTCACCCACGAGGTCGGCCCATCTACCCGTTCAACTATGTCCATAGCAATGAGTTCTTCCACCTTTGCAGTTACTTTCTCTCGCAGTGCAAATGGAAAACGCTGTGGCTTTTGAGCAATCGGTGTCACCTCCGGGTCAACATGTAATTTCAACTTGTAGTCCTTCAGCTTAGCCACACCATCAAAAACCTTTTGATGCTTAGCCTGAAGAATTGTGGCGAGATCCTCCCCATCCACATTACACGCACCCTCAACATCTGCACCCAGCCCAATCCGAAGTAAACCCAAAGCCTTTGAAGTCGCATGACCCAACAGACACCTCCCTTTCTCAATCACCACAAATTGTGAATTCACTGTCGTACCACCCACCGAAATCTCAGCTGAAAAATGACCAATCACCGCCAGTTTTCCCCCACCATATGCATAAAGCCGCTTATGACACTCCTCCATCTCTGCATTAAGGCCTCGCGCCTTAAGTTCACGGTACTCGTCTAGCCCCATAAGATTGCTCACTGAACCGGAGTCAATGAGTACCTGTGTAGTAACACCACTGACACTAACTTCTAACACAGGTTCTTTACAACTAGTTGAATTACATGTTTCCTCCCGATTCTCAGACACGGTGAATGCAAAAGCACAGTCCTCCTCATTATCAGATGCTTCTTGATCCCCCACAAAATTTGCATTGTGACGTGAACGTCCACCAGAAACTCTCTCTCGCTCACTTGTTTTATCTCTCGCTTTATAACCATCACCCTCTCTCCGACAACATAAAGCGAAATGACCATACCTTGCACACTTGCTACATTTTCTTCCTTTTGCTGGACAGTTGCTATCCCTGGCTAAATGACCTTCTCTCCCACAATTGTAGCACTTCCTACCCTTCTCGCCCTGCCGATCTTGTCTTCCCCTAACTGCATTGACATCGTCGCCTTCTACTTGCCGTAGGCTTGTTGACATGTTGGTCGCTTGTCTGCCAGCTGCTTCCCAAGCACGAGCTTTATTCAGGGCTTCTTCCAGCGTAATATTTCTATGCTCCAACAGCTTCCTTTTCAACTCGAAATTCGTCAGCTTCTCAATCAACTGGTCCCGCAAATGGTCGTTCAAACCCGCCCCGAAATCACAATGCCGTGCTTGTTTTCGCAACTGAACTATGAATTGGTCAGCGGTCTCCCCTTCCCTTTGTGTAAGTTGACGAAAAACATGTCGCTCATAGGGAATGTTCTCCTCTACTCGAAAGTAAGAATCCAATTTGCGAATAGCGATTTTGTAAACATTGTCACCACTCTCCGGAATAGGACCAGGATCTTGTAAATCTTCAAAGATATCCTGTACATCCATACCAGCAAAATGTAAGAGTAATGAGGTCTTCTTACGAACATTATCGATGCCCTTTCCTTCGGCAAAGTATTCAAACGCACGCTTCCATTTACGCCATCGCTCCGCCACTTGTGAAGCAGGACCGGTCAAATCCAACGGCGGTAAGGCCTTTTCACTCATTGGAACCATCCTCGTCGCCAATGTAGTATTGCTAATGCGCCACCGAGGCTAATAGTCTTGTCAAACGTGAGCACTACTTCGTTCGCCCGCTACACTACAGAAACACTACTTCGACTCCTCACATGACCCCAGACTTCCCGCGCTGGGGAAGTCCCGGATGTACACTACACTTTCCCTTCAACAACCACAGCAAAATGAACTGACAAACAAGCAAAGACAGCACTATATGAAGACGTATTTATTCAGAAGCCTGCTGAATGAATAATGTACAAATGGGTAAAAGTACCTGAAAAAGTAGAATATGCCTTTTTTGTATTTTCCGAATCTTTTCTTCCTATTAGATGCTGAATTTCTTCAGTTGATACTGGAGAAAAACGTTTCCTTCTAGTCTCAGGTTCCATAACTTTTGTATTATCGTTTGTTTAAACTGAAAATTGGCAGTGTTCTCAGGTCCGCCCTAGTCTCGTCAATCAAGCTGACGCAAGCATGTACTGAAGATCATGCCACTTTTTAGTCATGCACTAATCATATATCAATTTATGTTGTTACATTATATTTCAAGCTCTGTTACCCTTAAAGTTCTAGCATCAACATGCATTTTCTGTTACATCTACAGTATTTCTTATAGTACAGTTAGGATAATTTTTTAACAGAGACATCTTCCTTACCTAAAAGATGTTCTCTTTGGGATGTAACCAAGGGACAAGCTGTTGACGCATTCAGTGGTGCCTGTATGTTTGTTGAGACAAAAAAAGAAAAGGACTTTCTTGCATAATCTCTGTTGGTCAAGTTTATCAGGATAACAACTCTAATTTGACATACAGTGAGTGTGTTATTTCTAGAGATGAAGAAAATTGCTGCCCCTACTTTAAGTGATGTATGAATAAATTCAAAGTTCAATTTACATAAACCCATATGGCTGTTACCTGAACCTGATATAATACTTGAAAATGCCAAGTAGCTCTGGATTGAGAATAACTTTTTGCAATTCAGCAAAGTCATTATTCCGCCTATCAAGCCATGGGAGGTCAGGGTCATGAGTAAGCTCATCATGCTCACACTTAACAGACAACCACTCATGGGAATCACACACGTGGTGAAGCAGGCCAATCCACTTGTTCTAAGAAAAAAAAGTAATGAACAAGATATGAATAATTAAATTATCTGGACCAAGGTCTGCATGTAGCAATCTAATGGGTTACCTTCACAAAGAAGTTTAACCCCTTAAGGTACAGTCGAACCTCGATTATCCGGACCTTGATTATCCGGATTTTTCGATTATCCGGACTTGCTTAGCTGGTCCCAGTTTTTCATGAATATTAATAAGCCATATTTAAGATCTGCAGCAAAACTTTTTCCCTTGAAATTAAGTAATGAAACTCTGGTTCAAACTGAATTTGTTTTGCCTCAAAACACAAATGTGTACGCGTTTGAGCTTACGCATGCCGTACTACTGCAATGCATTTTACTGAGTTCTGATTTGCTCGGGTGTTCTTTGTTTCTAAGTGAAATTTCACACTCCACTTGTTCAGTCATTCAGTTTTAGTATTGGCTCATTAATATTCATATTTTCGATTATCTGGACTCTCGATTATCTGGACTGTTCAGCTCAGTCCCCACGAGTCCAGATAATCGAGGTTCGACTGTACGTGTATTTATAAAGCCAGTGATGGAAAAGATATCAAGGAAAATTGTAATTTTAGTTTCTTGATTCCTCTATTTCAAGTAATTTAAGTTATGTTTAAGTGAAGAAATGGGCATAACATAGAAAACATACTCTATCCCATTTCCTTAAGTGACTATCAGCCAACCCTACACCAAGCAGAAAGTACATTGTTTGCAAAAAAAAAAAAACTTTCCTTGATGTCAAATATGGAAAGTAGTATCTGTAACAATCAATACACTAGTGCGTGTTCACAAAGAAGTGGATCAAATGATAGTTTGTTTTCATTATTTTCAGGCATGAAGCCTGTTAGCAAACAGTTCTTACAAACAAATACAAACCATTTTATACAGCGTAACAAGAATCATGGCACAAGATACTTGGCTTCATAACCTTCAATGCTTCTTCATCAGACATGGTTTCACTTTTCCTGGACGAACTGCTACAATGCCAGAAGTGGTGGATTATGTGGTCTGTCCATGCTTTAATTTTCCACATTGATCTAGCCTGTCCAATCTATAATAAGATCAGTAACAGCTTTGAACAGGATACCATATTAGAGAGAACCTATCTAAAAATACACCGTACATACAATTGACATGTTCATAGTCTTTTAATGTCAAAAGTGCCATATGGCACAGAATGCCATTACATGTTCAATATTGAATCATTTTTTCTGAACATTTCATAACCAGTCAATTATAAATATGCACACTGGAACCATAAAAATTATGGCACCCCTCATCTCCACCTCCACTTTGATGAATAATTGTTAAATATGTGGTCTAATGGTTAATCGTTATCATTTTAGAAAAAAAATTGGCATTTGCCTAGGGGAGTAAAGGGTTAATTAGATACTACTTGAAGTGGCACTCCTTTAAGAATCAGAAAATGTCCAAGTCAAAGTGTTATGAATTGTCCTTTGTTTTGTTTGGTTGGTTGGGATTGTAAACAAGAGTGGTTTTACTATAAATATGGTTTGGTCAGTTACCAAATAAAGGAAATTCTTTGACTGGGTATATAGTGTCTCCATACCCATTCAGATATGAGCATACCTTAGCCAAGCATTTCCTTTTGCCTTTGGACTTGTGCCAGACATCAAGACTGTGAAAGACATCCTTGAATTCATTTGGTATGGTAAAACACAAGAATACCATGTTTGACCGAGTTTGGGTTTTATTACAGTGTATTTAAATTGACATTATTGGCATTTGGTCATGATGCAATGCTGAGTACTACATACAGTACTAATATGTCTTATGAGTGAGACTCTTAAAAAATAAAGACTTGCAAAATACTCCGGCCACATCAAAGTTACAAAGGCATCATAAAATTAAATGTGAGAGTTGAGAATGTACTATGAGAGAACCAGTTGAAAATATAATGTAAACATTATCCACGGAAAATAAGTTTGGAATATTGCAATAAAAGAACTTACCAATCATCTTTTTAATTGAAGCTGATGCATCTGTTGCCAGTTCAACAACATCCGGACATTCTTGAGTCTGGTTAAGGCATTTTGTAATGCCACTTTTTCCATGTTGGTGGAAGCCAAGCCAACATGTCGCTTGTCCCTCACTTCAACCTCGAGGATATAACTTGAAGATATTTCCATCAAAAAATAACACAAATTTTTTGTGCTGAAACGCGGAGAGTCACATTGCCCATCTCCACCAACAACTACCTTTTGACGAACAAACTCCGTCAACAACTCCTCTCGCATCCAAGACCACCACTTCTCAACAACTGGCAACAAATAGAGACATTGCATCCGATAAAATGTGGATTTGGACAGAAAAGCCAACCCCATGAAATCAACCATTTTGTTAATTTTTCCAAAATTGTTCCCTGACAAAAGTACTGCTGCAGCCATTTGCAAATTATTGGCA
>JAEMWC010000078.1:677500-682500 GCA_016490735.1 Pachyseris speciosa
GAACCTGGTCAATTACTTGGTGGTGAGGAGATAGGGATGGGGATAGATTTTGCCAGCAAAGAAGTTGAAGACACCAACAACAAGCCAGTTTGCATGGAAGCAGATAGTCAGACCTTGGTCTCTGGGATGACAAAAGAAACTGCTGATGCAGGCAGAGAAGTTGAAGACACCAACAATATGCCAGTTCGTGTGGAGGCGGATACTCAGACCTTGGTCTCTGGGATGACAAGAGAAACTGCTGATGCGGTGACCCAAACATCAGAATTTGAATACTTATTTTGTGCCACGAAAACACAGCCATTTACAGAATATTATTTTAAAAACTCAGGTGATAAAACTAGATTTTATACAGGATTACCTGACTTTGATGTACTCATGACAACATTTAACTTTGTTTCCCTTCCTGTGACCAGAAGGACAAAAACACTTTCTCCTTTTCAAGAATTTGTGATAATGTTAATTAAGCTGAGACTGAATGTTCCAAA
This sequence comes from Pachyseris speciosa, assembly GCA_016490735.1. Classification (NCBI taxonomy): domain Eukaryota; kingdom Metazoa; phylum Cnidaria; class Anthozoa; order Scleractinia; family Pachyseridae; genus Pachyseris; species Pachyseris speciosa. The sequence continues at coordinate 677,986 of JAEMWC010000078.1, forward strand.
TGAAGACCTGGTATGCAGGTTTAAATTTCCCTATCAACTGTGTCACGTGTTTTCAATGCATGGATGGAAGTGTTAGATGTGCGTCTTTCATCATTGATATCATGGCCAGATCGAGAGGAACTGGGGAGGACAATGCCCATGTGTTTTCAGTATTCTTTTGGCAAAACCACAATCATCATAGACTGCTTTGAAATTTTTATTGATCGTCCATCCAATCTGTTAGCAAGAGCTCAGACATTTTCCAATTACAAGCATCATAATACTGTTAAGGTCCTCATCGCGATAACACCACAAGGATCTGTTTGTTTTGTGTTGAAAGCCTGGGGTGGGCGTACATAAGATAACAGTGCAATGTGGACAAATCCAAGTTGTTTTCGCGTTTTTGGGCTCGCGCTTGTAATTTATGCATGACAAGTGAAAAAAGATACTATTTGTACAATGGTTATTGTGAAATTCTATTAGTTTATCAGTTTGTGTAGCCTTTCGATTGCATACAAAAATAGCTGTGTCTAAGTCAAGAGCTTTTTTCGTTGTGTCATCTGACCCTGCTGGCCCTGCTGGTGAACCTTTTTGACACAATGGGCACGGCCATTTCTTTGGCACTCCAGTGAGTTTAAGACAGGACAAGTGGTAGGATGAAATAGGCCATGCTGTAATGGAGCAATGATCAACAGCCTCTGCTGTTTTATTCCTGCAAAAGCATACTGTCCCAGTATCAACAGGTTGCAGGTTGAGGTCACGTTTCTGTGTGTACCAGCGGCCTAAGATTTCAGGCAACACAAAATCTCCAAAAATTAGTCAGTTTAGGAAGTACAGTATCGCAGTGATCTTGGTTTGGGGTTACCCTTTGACACACAACCTCAATGTTTTCCTTTTTTCTACAAACAACAAAGTCATTGTACTTCCTCCCAGTTGTAAAAAGCTGCTGTTGGATTTGATAATAATATTGGTGGTCCCCCTTGATTGTCATGTTTGTATTCAAACAAGATCCTTGCTTACTAAAGTATTCTTGAAAATCCAAATCCTTTAAACAGTAAGGACACTTATTCTCACCACACCCCTCGCCACAACAGTCACAGCTGCAGAGAAAATCTGGTGTAGCATGCAACCATAGATAGTACTGATTTACAAACAGTCCACACTACTTAACCTTGAAGTTTGCATGCCTTTCCTTCATATGCAAGGGCTTGTTTTTCATGTTTGCAGCCATGTTCTGTAGCAGCATTGCTAAATTTAAAAATATTGGGATAACATATTGTTTTGATTAGGGAATGAGATGGTTGAGCTGGGTTATTTTGACATGCTTGCTTGCTCATAGAAGCCCCAATTCTGCCAGCACGATGTCTGTAAAAGGTATTGTAATTGGATTGATTTCTAGTATCCTCTTCAATAATTGTTGCTTGTTCAGTTGTCATTTCAATATTCACTTTAGCGCAGACTTCCAGTAGTTCATTGTATGGCATGTTCAAATACTTCTTGTCATGGAGGTTTGGGACAGTTTCAATAGTTCTGCTCTTTGTTACAGAAGTCTCAGAGTACGAATGATTTAGGCTTAGTAGAACTGGTTTACTCTTACATGTGTTCAGCTTTTCATAGGAGGAGTTTAGCTAGGCCTCAGAAGGAGCTTGAATGTCGTTTCTCCATTTCACTGTTGTCTGCGACTCTTTCTGGACTGAACACGAGCATTGTCATTTAGTTTTTCCACTGATTCGTCAAGTCTTTGCTTCAGTTTAGTGGCAGACCTGAAGGCTATGTCTTGAACTTCAGCAAACAGTACGTCTTTGTTGTACGTTGACAAAATCCAACCACATTTTAGATTTAAGCAAGCAAGCAAACTTTCCTCTTACTCTGTTAAAAGTTTCAATGTAAAATAATACACTAGCAGTATGGGAACAGCTTTCTGCTTGGCCAGCCATACATCTGCGGCAATGTGCGCTCAAAACCCTTCCGTCATCTTCTGTGATGATCCGTAGAGGAACAGTTGGGTCGTTCATCTTCTGCGAGTGGCGAACCTTTCCCAAAACAACATGCTTACCAGCAATTAGAAGTCCTTGATCACTCTGTATCAATCCAGAAACCATCTGGTTATATGCTTGAAGACTCTCGAAGGCCTTAAATTGTTCTTTAGTGTAGTAACTGGTTTCAAGGACTAGATACGAAACTAGGTCAACTGACTCGATCGGAGGAAGACATTCAAGATCGTAATTTTTTCCAGAAATTAGAAAAGGATCTACTGCAATGCATGTTATTTTGTGCGTGTACCTTTCTTTATCAAGAGGTTCAAGAGCATTTGTATATTCGGACAACTGGGGAGCTTTACTGTCCCCAGAGACATCTTTTGTAGTTGGAGACTTGAACCGTGAAGGGACTCCAGCATGGCAGCGGCTAGTTTTTGCAGGAAAAATTTCAAGAGCTGTGATATCACGTGAAAACACCCTATTAGAGAGGGGATTAATAGAGACGGGGGCTTAACAGAGCTTTTACGGTATGATAGCCATGCATATTTTGAAGAGTGTGATACTTTTCATTCATGAGCTGTTGGTAGTTGAAACCAAATCAATACAAAAAACTTAAATTCAACTAGTATTTGGGTATGGTTTGGCTATCCGCACGACATTCCCAATTTGTATTGTTGTAGTTCCAAAGGAACTCTACCTTTTCAGGAATGTTATGCAAAGCAACTAGAAACACTCTGGGTCTAGTGGAGTTCTTCTTTGCCACATAAGGTTTCAGATTTGGGTTGTTCCTTGGATGGTTAATTGTGACACCCCAAGGCAGCTCTTCTTGGGAACCCCCAAAAAGGGTCGATCCTAAAATAAGAATACATTGAGATCAAAATGAGATATCATCAATGCGTAGGAATTAAGCTTGTGCAGGACACTTGGTTCCGTATGTATAAATTAAAGACATGCACAAACTGTGCCACTGATTCCCATGATGCACGGGATATTCAGAAGAGTTTTTACACAAGCTCTAAATTTATTCTAAATTAATACACTGTGTGCTTGACGTATTGCTAAGTGTGTGTGTGATTGAAATATCGAAGTGTGAACTTCTTGCACCTTTTTGAATACATTAGCGTTTGATCTTCGGAGACAGAAAATACTGCAGTTTTGTGTTTGAGTTTTCATCATGGATATAGAACTTCAGTAACTGATACACCAGGCAAATAAACTTAGTATGCTATACTGCGATGTGGCAGAAGCAAAATTGCAAAAACAAACTTCACAAATTAAAGAACAGACCCTTCAAAGTCTAAGTTTCACAGTTTCACTCCCACGGAACAGATGGAAGCCAATAACTTTTAACGAGTCTTGAAAATTTGACATCTGTCACATCACAGACGAGGTTATCCTTTATCACTAAGTAATAAAAACGTTTACCGGTAGTTTTCTGCGCTTCTTGATCAGAAAACTCGGACACAAACATTGCTTTTTGCCAGTTCTAACATTAGCAACCTAAAATATCACTGTAGATCATGATCCGCCCATGAAACGACAATTATGATGTAATTCCATCATCCACCAAGATTCAGAGGAGTTGGCCTTATAATTAAGAGATTTGAAGCTTGAAGATGAAACATCTACCCCTAAAATTTGGCTCATGAGTTTATTCATAGGCAAGTGTCCTGCGCAATGGTGGTGTTGTAAAAGTAGCATATACAACACATGACTTTATTTCTGTCCTGTTAGAAATTAAAGTTACTTCTGTTGTGGTTTACATATCCTACAATGTGTATATTTCATTAACACTCACATTTGTAAAGTATGTGTGAATAGAAATAATCGAAGCGTGCCGAATGAAATAAAAAATGAATGTTTTCTTAACTGAGGCTGCTTCACACCTGCATCGTGCATTCCTTTTTCACAATACACAGAATGTGTCCCAAACGGGCACTTGGCTCAGTCAATCAAAGTACTTATGCAAGTTCCCAGAGCCATGAAGGTAGAGGTTTTTCCCTCCCTCTCATAAATTTCCTCTCTTGCTGCTGCTTGTTCCTTTCAAATAACTAGCTGCTAACTCGAAAACCTCACTGTTATCCAGCTACTAGGGATTTCCTTCTACATAACGTATAATTAGTTTCAAATGTGATTGTGAAAAAAAAATTTATACAAAATTTGACTGTGATAGGGATAAAACTCTCCTCGATTGGAGGAATTGGTGGAGGGTCAAGTGTCATAGAACTCTTAATCTTTTCCAGAAATCGAGCATCACCGACATGTGCGCTTCAGCCTGATTCCTGAGTACCCTCTCTTGCCAGCTATCAGGCATTGCTTCAAAGGCCATCTGTGCATGTTTGCCAAAGCCAAAAGGGCTTTTTTCAGTTGCTGTCAACGAAGGTAAAAGTTTACACCCAAGTAATACGGTCAATCTCTTAGTTAATATTCTCTACAGGAATATTCTGTCCATTTAAGGTGGCCGAATACAGTTTTCAAGTACCTATGCCTAAGTCACCATTATTTTTTTACCTAGTTATGCTTGGGCGCCCATTTTTTTTTTTTTTTTGCAAGATTG
>JAEMWC010000078.1:687500-725000 GCA_016490735.1 Pachyseris speciosa
GTTTGCCCTACCCCTTTTCAGCCACTGCATGTCATAGGGCCATCATCATCTCGAATTTGACCATTATTTTCTGCTTGAAAAATTTCGTCTTCTAAAACCATTGGACATGAATGTGTAGCCATTTCTTCTATTGCTTTGCCAACTTCTCGCTCTCGGTTTTTGTATGCGGTTTTGTTGATTGATGGCACGTTCAGGGTTGAAAGAAAACTGTTTACGTGAGTGTAGCCAATTCCATTGTCAATAGCACCAAGGTGCAATTCTTGTATTGATATCATATGGTTTTGGCCCTCGCTTGCCATATCGATGTTGCCCAGAGGTAACTATGGTGTTTTCTTTGTCACATTGCTGGCACACTACTGAAATGATGCTGGCACTTCCCACTTCCGTTTCTTTCACAGCACTTGCAAGAGAAAGAGGTCCTAGAATTGAAAAAGTATGTATTGATACCTTAAGGTTACAGATTGCAAATGGCTATGAGATATTTAAAAAAAGAGCATTGTACTTATTGCTTGACTTGTAAGTGTGAATATAAGGAAAAGCTTCAGTGAATTCTGTGACCAAGCTTTGGAACAAAAAAAAAACAGTTATAAACAATTAAGAAGAGGGTTTCCTGTTTAAGTATGTCAAGTCATAAGGATTCTTGTTTCAATTTCTAGACTATGTATACTAAATTTGAAACATTTGAATTGTATATTAGATATACAATATGCCAAGTATATTTGCAAAGTTCTTGTATGTATAATATTGTATTTTTTTTGGTGTTTTGAGGTGATACGTTTTTTACCCACTTATCACTGTATAAATTTCAATAAAGGCTCAATCTACTAGAATTGTTACAGGTGGTCTGTTCGGTTGTTGTTGTTGTTGTTTTTAGTTAACACACAAGTAAGAAAATCTTTGGCCACATCTGTTATGGGCACGCCTAAAAATGACATCTAAAGCAAATTCAAGTCCTTCATTGGTACAATTCTAGTTACAATATTTTACCAGAGTTACAGTGTTGACAGGATTCTGAACTCTTTGCCATCAGCCCAAGGTCAACAATTCTGTAGCCGTTCAAAGAAAATGACCCCTGTTTAGTGGGATGAACTTGTTCTTTTTCACCATCTCTTGTAACAAGGGACTAGTGAAATAAATAGAAAACGACGTATGTTCTGGGATATTGTTTAATATTTGTGGCAAAATAACCTTCAAGGAAGAATATTCAACGGGTTTATTTCCACCTACCAAGTCTTCAACAAGTCTCTGAAGGTTTGAGTTTTTCCCTCAAAATGTGTGGCTCAGCCAGGACAGGTAAGGCGATGGTATCCTCATTGGAGAACAGTCTCCGTTTACATCTCTCAGCTCGTGCTTTTTCAGTTCGAGCTTTTCGTTTCTCAGCTTTGCACGTTCATGAAAAAATAAAGTTTGTAGGAGTAGGTACAGTAGCATCTTCTTTTCCGCAAAATACAAGATGACGATGAAAGGCAAATGGACACTAAAACAGCAACAGGAAGTCCCAGAAAAAGTTGATAATTACACACGTGGGTTTTGCGCGGATCACCTTTTTTTTCACGCTCATGAGATCCTTTGTTTTGCATAGAGTTGTTGTAAAAAACACTGCATACTTTTGTTATAGTTTTCAGTTGAAAAAAATTGTTAGGCGTTCTTACTAACGGTGAATTTACACGGCATTTTCAAAACAACCGGAAACAGGAAGAAAAAATTTTTGTCGCAATCGCCGCCATGGTTGTTATGCTTTTTAAAAGCCGCGCCGGCTTTTAAACTACACCGCTGACCGTGCAGAAACTGTGTTCGGCCACCTTAAGGCCCAAATCATTGAAATGAAACACAGGGACTGCAGAGGGGGAAGGACTAGCAGGGCTATCGTACTACCATAACTTTGTTTTTGGTGGATTGGTGTTTAGGGCTCTAGCGATGACATAAAAATGTATGAATTTTAGCACATGAACGTGGCAAGATGTCTTAGCCCTACCACTTTAAAAATAATAGTCTCCCCGGTCCCTGAGCACTGGTAAATGCTTACACGGTGAAAGCTCCTTCGCTTCATTAAGAACCTTGTTTGGCCAGTCTCACTGTCTCCGTCAGTCGACACTGATACAGAGGTTTTATGGGCCTCAAAAAGCTCTTCAGTCAACACGAAGTTCCCTGGTGCCTTCTCAACACAGGAAGAAATGAACTTTTGCATTAGGGGGCACTTCGCCCCCCTCTTGCGTCTTAGAATAATCCTTCTCATGTTAAGAAACTACATGTTGCTGCTTATCGCAGTTGCTTAAACTGGAAAAGTGAAAAAAAAGCCGATTGAAATTAGTCTTATTATGAGGGTAAGGCACCGTGACAATTTGTGGTCAGCTGTCTGCTTTTAATAGGTTTCTCGCCTCTAAACCGTGACACTGTGAAATTGACTAAATTCACAGCCACAGTGGTTATCTCATGCAAGTAGATTTTAAGGATGTTAAGATTATCTTTAAAGGGCCTGCTTCCCTGACAATAGAAGAGAGACCCTGTTTTTCTATGCCAAATAAAATGAAACTTTTACTTTTCCAGCTGCACAAAATTTTACAGGCTGTACATGTTGTGCCGGCCTTGATTATCGGAATTTTAATAATTTTATAAAACAGCTTTCAGACCTTTTTAGATTAGAATTTAGCGTGTCTTGTCAGTATAATCGCACACAAATAGAGCCAATTTTCCTTTTGTATGTCGCTGGCACCTTCGAAATCGTTCCAACTTTTTTTTTTTTGACAGGCAAATCATTGGAGCATTCGACGAGGAGGGAGAGTACACTCGCTTTTAGCTTTTTTGCTTTTTTGCGTGCTATAAAACAGAGCAAATGTGGAGCAAAGCTCTGTAAAAACTATTTTATTCGGTGTCTTAGACTGTCTTAGTAAATATATTACAAATCTTCTCGTTGCGCGGCTGGAATCGGCACCATATGACGTTCCATACTTCCGTTTACCTGGATTTCCGGTAAAGCAAACAACTTGATGAAGGGCTTACAGAACTGTACTGATACAGAAGACAGATTTATTATTTTTACTGCCACATTTGCTATGTGGATGAAGAGTGTCATTGGTGTGAACATTTTGTTATTCCAGAGAAAAGTGAGTAGTAAGACTTACGCTTAAGTTTATTGGTAGTAAGTTATTGATGAAGCGTGTGTATCTCAGGCGACTAGTGAAATCGGCTTCATTTGACTCAATCAAACTTAAAGTGACTTGTAACTGCAGTTTTCAGTGTTTACCACTCTGGCACTTTGCATTAAATTCTACTAATAACAATTCAAACAAAGAATCACAGTTGGCTACTCAGAAATGGCCTGGCTTATTCAGAGCTTCGTGCAGATTTGTTGTTGTTGATGATTAATGGCGAATTTCATAGGTCCCCCAATTTGCAAGATGTAGGTTTTCTGAACATGCTTCCTTTGTTCAAACGTTTCAAAACTGGGCTCCGTGCAAAGGTTCTGACTGAAATGTGTGGAGTTAAATTGGGAATTCCAGAGGGTTGTGGCCATTGCAAACCAAAAAAACCTTCCTTGGGGGAGGTATACATATTTTCTGGAACCACACTTTCAAACTGACACAATGCTCCATGGTCATTACTTTGCTTGTGGTTACCCTCACAGCACTAGCATAAAATAGCAATAATGTCTTAATGTTAAACTTCGCTGCCCTTATTGAGATATAACATCATGTCACAACAAAATTGATATAAAGGCAAACTCTTCAGTTATGACACAAGTAGCAATTATAGGTTGCTATAACCTAATTTTCTTTGGATAGTCTTTACATTGACCTAAAAGGATCAGTAACAACTTGGGCAAATTTAATTTATACAATGAGAACTGTTACATGTATAAGCAAATGCACACTGTAGTTACAGGCATATTTGTATATTTTTTCCTTACTTGTGTTTGCTAATGCCAGCGCATAACGACTAATGTCACACAAAATTGGTCTTCATGCATACCACCACTGTTCGGTGTTGGTGGCGTATATGGATATGACTAATACCAACATGTCATAATATTATTTGTCCTCCTTTGTACACAAGCAAACATAATTATTTTCAAAGAATATTTGTACACCAAAAAAATGCTTGTAGAGTTGAGCAGTTTTAACTCGAACAATTTAGAAACCAATTAGATTAATTCACGAAATGCTAAGCTGAATATTGAAATAAACAAAACAATCAAAATAATTTAAATCTGACCAATGTTACTGGAAGTAATGGTGATCATCAAACAACAGCAATAGTAAAAAAAAAAAGAATGACATGAAAACTGTTTTCTGTAGTAACAACTGTTCAGAGGCAATGGCACAGTTATCATGAAAATAGGAAATTGTCCTGTTTGTGCACTATGTATCAAACAATCTGAAGAATGCTTGAAGAGTACTGCAGTCTTAAATTCAATAATCCAGCCTCCATAGAATAATTAGGCCTGTTTCTGATGCCGTACTTCAGCCAAGCCAAATGGAATTCAATGATAGGCCGACCTAAATCAAATAATCTTGGCTGAATTGATATAGACGCCAAACTTTATTCAGCCAAAACATGGTCAAATATGATTCAAGATTCAATTCAGGACTCATAAACTATTAAGCTACACCTCCAGTTAAAAGGAATGAATTTAAGCTGGTCATAAATCGATCAGCTATCAGTCATGTGGTTAAAACATTTTGCTATCAAAAGGTGGAGGGTAATTGCTAGTAAATTGACAAGAGTTGTCAACTCAGATGCTTAACACCTCCTAACAATTACCAATTAAGCTTATTCGTAAGTGGCTGTGTCCACATATTCCAAGCATGTTTTTAGTGGAAAGCATTGTGCACTGTACTGTACAGACCTATTACATTGCTGATGAAACTGCAGGAATCAGTCGTGAGTTTTTCTGGTAATGAAAAATTGTCAGATATATTTTTCTTTTGTTGTGTTTGTTAATGCCTCATACACATAACAGACCACTGCCACATCAAAGTTTGCTTTCATGCAAACCTTCACTGTTCAGCTAGAGTCAGTAGCACATATGGAAATATTATTGTCATTTTCTGTCAGGTGATCTTTGCACAGGAAAAATATTTTCAAAGGAATAAAGTAATTCAATAAATGCTATGCTGAGATCTTAAAAGAAACAAAACAAAATTGTTTGAAACTGAACACACATAGAAAATGAGGGTTCTGGCACAGTTGCGCACTCAAAAAACATATCAAACAAAGCCTCGTCATGCCGCTGCTAGGCTTTGTTTGACATGTTTTTTTCGTGCTTACTGTGACCAGAACCCTCATTTTCTATGTGTGTGTCTCTATACAGTTAAGAGCCCCCAAAACCTTTCCTGTATTAATACCCAAGCAGACTGGATATATTTGTGCCACATCACACCCCCAATTAGAGAAAAGTGCGTACAGTATACACAAAGGATAGCAGCAGCATGCGTGGGGGAAGAGGTGCTCAACGAGTACTACGGCAAAGCCGCCCCAGCGGGAAGAAACAACGGCCCGCCCAGCCAAGCCCCCTTGTATGACACTTTTAGAGTTTCACAAACCAATTTTAATGATTGGTTGAATGTTTTCAGGATGAGCGTTGATCCCGAAAATGGCTATAGACAAAGTATTATTAATTTTATCGAATATGTAATGCGCGATCAAGCCTTTGATGTTATAAAGAATGGAATTGATAAACACGGAAGCCTGAAAACACAGTTTGATATGGAGGTATACTTTAAAAGGGAAAGGCAAAATGAAAATGGGGAAATGGTAGAAGAAACTCAAAGACATTACTTTCAAGACGGACCGGTTGTTTTTTCAAAAGCAAACGTTAACGAACGATTCGATTTAAGATTTGACGAATTTATAGAACAGATAAACGGGGAAATAGATAATTGGTCAGAGCGAGGATCAGGATGGGCTATCAAAAGAATTTCAATTGCATAGGTTAACGTTGCAAAATATCAACCCTTGAAAGGAGGCTCTTTCATTCCAACACCCAAAAAATTGGCCAGCAAAAAAGCAATTGTAAACGTGCAAAACACAGAAAACAAATGCCTGAAATGGCATTGAGGGCGTCCCTGTTTCCAGGCGATAGAAACCCACAAAGACCCAGCAAGTATCCAACAGGAGACGGCGTCAACTGGGACGGTATCATATTTCCCACACCGTTGAAACAACTTGACAAGCTTGAGAAGCAAAATCCCAACATTGCCATCAACGTTTTCGGTGGGGGGGGGAAACAACAATGTTTAACTTCTCTCAGAATCAGCTCAAAAGACAAAAGAGTTCCAGGAATCAACCTGATGCTTCTTCACGAAGATGAAAGAACACACTGCTGTTTTGTGAGTAGGCTTTCATCTCTGCTTTACGACCAAACCAAACACAGTAATAAAAAACAATTCTGCGTAATGTACCTTATCGGATTCCCAACAGAAAAGATTCTTGCTAACCATCAGAAACACTGCAATGGAGTTAACAGAACACCAAGAAGAATCTAAATGCCCGAAGAAGGCAAAAATACATTGAACTACCAAAACTACAACAGGCAAATGAAAGCACCATTTATTATTTACGCCGACTTCGAAACTTGAAAAAATCCCCGAAGACCAACGTGAAAGGACAGCCTGCACAGAAAAAAACAAACAAACACACAGCATGTGGATTTGCTGTTACATGTGTGAGAAGCGACGGGCAAAGCAGCAAAGTTGCAAAATACAGGCGAGGCTGTGATGGAGACAGAAATGTAGTGGAGGTGTTTCTCAACAGAATTCTTTGCCTGGAAAAGAAATTACGTGAAAGCTTGGAAACACCAGTGCCAACCCAAATGACACCAGTTGACTGGTATAATTACAACATAGCAAAACAATGCCACATTTGTGACAAAGATCTCGTAAAACGAGGCGTTTTTAATTCAAAACCTGTGTGGGACTTTGCCACAGGTAAGTACTGCGGGCAGAGCCACAAAGGATGCTTAAACAAAATTAATTTCATTGGCCCCAAAGCACAAAGAAAACCAAAAGACAGCATCGACAAATGGATCGAGAAAAATCAAGAAGATTGTATTTTCTGTGGAACACCACTTCTTTGTAAAAACTTCAGACGCTGTGAAAGGTCTTTGCCAGATCACAGGCAAATTCCGCAGCGCCGCACAGGATGCGTGCAACAAAAAACTGCGGATAAACCCCAAAATAATCCCTATTCCTGTCGTGTTCCACATCCTGAAAAGCTACGATGCACACCACCTTATGCAGGTGATGTCGAAAGTGGAAGGGGCTGGAGAACTGAACTGCATCGCCAAAAACATGGAGAAGTACATGTCATTCTCTCTGGGAAACCTGCGTTTCATTGACAGCAACGCCTTTCTGTTCTCCAGCGTCGACGCACTTGTTAAATCCACACCGAAAGAGGCGCTGAAAATAACGAAAAGACTATGTCCCGAAGCAACAAAACTCGATTTGCTGTGCGAAAAGGGAATTTACCCCTACGAGTACATGGATTTGTGGGAAAGATTTGGGGAAACGAGCTTCCCCACCAAATAACTTTTCTTCAGCAGCCTTCCCGGCGAGCACATCTCCGACGACGATTATTACCAACATGCACAAAAGGTTTGGGAAACAGTCGGTTGCAAAACCCTCGGGGACTACCACGACCTCTATGTGAAAACAGACGTTGCACTTTTGGCAGATGTGTTCGAAAACTTCCGCGATCTCTGCCAAAAGCAGTACGGCCTGGATCCAGCCCACTATTACACATCACCCGGCCTGTTGTGGGGCACGCTTCTAAAAAAGACGGGTGTCGAGCTGGAACTCCTGTCAGATATTCACATGCATCTGTTTATTGAACACGGTATGCATGGTGGCATTTCAATGGTCAGCAAGAGGTACACCAAAGCAAACAACCCACTGGTGCTGGGTTATGACGAAAGCAAACCAAATACCTTTATTAATAATGGATTTCGACGCAAACAATCTTTACGGCTGGGCAATGAGCAAAGCCCTTCCAGTAGGAAAATTCAAGTGGAATGCTTGGGCCCCAACAGAGGACGAAATTCGTGAGATTGAAGAAAATGGCAAAAAAGGTTATTTTCTTGAAGTCGACCTCGAGTATCCCATAGAACTCCACGAGGCACACAACAGCTATCCTCTTGCACCAGAGAAAAAAATCGTAAAAAAAGAATGGCTGTCCCTGTAGCAAAAGAGAATGATAAAAGACCTCTGTCTCAACCCGCCTGACTGCAAAAAACTCTTGCTGACGTTGCAGGACAAAAAGAACTACGTGGTGCACTACCGCAACCTGCAGTTTTACCTGAAACAAGGAATGAGGCTGAAGAAAGTCTACAGAGTGTTGGAGTTCGAACAAAAACGCTGGATGGAGCCTTACATCAGGATGAACACCGAGTTCAGAAAGAAGGCCAAGAGCACGTTCGAAAAAGACTTCTACAAGCTGGTGAACAACTCTGTCTTCGGGAAAACCATGGAAAACCTGCGCAACCGCACAGATGTGAAACTGGTGCACCCCCACGAGACAACCAAGCTCAGGAAACTTATCGCTAACCCCCTTTACTCAAGGCACGAGTTCTTTGCGAACGATCTTGCAGGAATAAGCATGCGCAAAAGCAAGCTCTGCCTCAACAAACCTTTTTACACGGGGATGACAATACTTGAAAACAGTAAACTGCTGATATATGAATTTTTCTACAACATCTTAAAAAAGCAGTATGGGCAGAGATGTAAGCTATTGTACACAGATACAGACAGGTTTCTGCTCGAAATTGAAACAGAGGACATTTACAAAGACATGGGGCCCGAAGGCTGCCTTGGCCAACATCTATTCGACACAAGCAACTACATGTACCCGAAAGACCACCTGCTGCATTCAGAAACCAGCAAAAAGGTTTTGGGCAAAATGAAAGACGAGTGTGTAGGGACCCCGATCGCTGAGTGTGCGTGTTTGCGGCCAAAGATGTACTCCATCATCAGAGCCGACGAAAAAAACATGAAAAGAGAAAAATGAAAAACATGAAAAAGAACGTGGTCAGAAAGGAAATCCTGCATGAACAGTACAAAGAAACACTCTGTCAAAAAGCAGCTGACACACGGAATGAACATTCTCCATAGCGAAGGGCAGAACATTTTCAGCATGAACGTGAACAAGACCTCTCTTTCTCCGTTTGATTCAAAAAGAAGGATAGAAGAGGACGTAGTCAATACAAACGCCTTCAGATACAATCCTCCGCCGACTGATGCAGAAAGGGGTGGAATCATGGATCTGTTAGATAATATTTTCAGGCACAACCCTCCACCAACTGATGATGCAGAAATGGAAGGTTTTATGGCGTTGTTAGATGAGGTTTTCGGGGGGTAGCTCTGTGTTTGGCGGGACAACCAACAACTCTTTGCGCATGAAACTGTGTTTGGGCCCGTCGTGCAAATAGTACAAAACAGGCGTGTCTGGTTTCATGACCGTTCTTTCAATTTTGAAGACTTTCAAAGACCAGAGAGGATCTGTGGCTCTTTTTTTGCTGCCCTCCAGCTCGCCTGGTTGGTAAAGATAACGGACATTTACAAGAGGGGGAGTTGTTTTTCATGCTTTCCCACAGGTCTTTTTGATATGGCGTTAAAGGTTTGGAAACAACCACCTTTCTTTGATTGCAACTGCCAGCTTCTTTCCGGTCAAGCTTGTTTCCTCATTGTTCAAAGCTGCAACAACTTCTGGAAGCCGTTTCACCCACGCGGCAGACCACTGGCCTTCCTGCAAATGCATTTCCACAGCGTACTGGTAACCAAAGAGGCGCTCAGCCAGAGTGCGGTTAAAACGTTAGACAATGGCCTGGCTGCGGTGAATTTCAGGGTGCCCGCGCCAGATATATGTTTTGTGGTTTTCCATCTCTTTCGTAACAGCGCCCATAAATTCGCGCCCAGGATCCACCTGCAGCATTTCCAGCCATTTCAGAGGTGAGCGTTGGAAATTTTGCGAAACCCCTCGGCAACCTCGTCAGAGTTTTTCAAGGTCAAAGGTTCTGCCTCTGTATCGGCTGGCCACGTTGACAACCGTCAGAGCGTACTTGTACACCTTGCGCCCGTGGGGGAGTTTTTCATGCGGCAAAAAAAGTTCAGCTTGGGGCACCTTGTTTGGAGTGAAAACATCGAACTTCGGCCGAGGAATGTGGCGCAGGGCTGGAAGATAACTTTGCCAAAGCGCCTCCCTGATTAGCCACCTTTTTGCGTCGTCTTCAGATACCTTTGCAGCTTCAGTCAGTTTTTTAATGGCAGCGAGGCCTTTCCAATAGCCTCCAGGGCTGTAATAAACCTTCTCTAGTTTGGCATCCATATTTCAACACATGATGCAACATTCAAATGAGGTATTAATTTTTTCACACCTCATTGAGAAACATTTCTGAAAAGTGAAAATGAGGTTTTTCAGCCAATTTTTTCAGTTCTTCACTGCTTTTATAGTATGGCCTGAGTGCTTTACCCAATTTATCTCCAATGGATGGATCTTTATAAACTACATTAAGGTAACACGCCTTTTCATCTTCACGCGCTTCTTTAGACATTTTTTTGGCCATGTGTTCAATTTCTTCTTTTATCTCAGGATTTTTAACTAAAGCCGGCCAGAAAACTTTATTAAAAAATTCTTCATCATAATTTTTATGAAAAACCATATTAGTATATGCTTTCTCAACTAAATTTTGAAGACCTTCTTTATTAGAAACATTGGTGTCATAAAAATGAATTTTTTTATCATTTTCGCATAATCCTGGAAACGCCCGCTCAATAATGCAAGCAAGCAACGACATCATACAACATCATACAAGATGGCACCCACTCTTAAATAGGCACACATCAAAGGAAGTACAGGGGTGGGTGTTACTCGGAGTCTTCGGAGAGTCGGTCAGGGTTGCACCGTTTGCACAGGTTTTTACGTCTTTCGATAGCCCTGTCCACCTTTTTAAGAAACCTTCCCTGAGCAATTCCTCATGGCGTAAAAAAGCATGACACAGCCTCACCGAGAATACCGCCAATGTAGTCGTGAAAAAAGCACTTTATATGGTTTGAGACAACAATGCCCAAAACAGCCAAGGACCCAACAAAAGCACAAAATAACAACATCACCCAACATCAGCCATGGTTCAAAAAACTTTGGCCCTTTTAGAGGAGTCAGAATTCGGTTGGGATGTGCCTGGTTATAAAGTTGGAAAGCGTAATCAGTGTTGGTGAAGTTCTGTTTGGCCTGCGCTTTGATTTGCGCGTTGGTCTGGATCCAGTCAAGTAGCTGGGTGCGCTGGCAGTTGTATTTCACGTAAGCCACCTGGTAATCCTCGAGTGCCATGTCATGCCTGGTAATCCTCGAGGCCCTTTTATGCTCGAAATTCTGCCGGCAGAATGTGTAAAGGCCTAGCTGGGATCCAATATTCAATTCACTTTAAAAACCTTTTTTCCGGTCCAACCAATACCAACAACTAAGATGATAATAATCCCTGCGTCCATAACCGTTTTGACAAGCTTATTCTCCATCTCGGCTGACATGCCAATATAAAAAAGCCTGAAAGTTTAAATTAAAATTTTTTTTTGTTGCCTCAATCTTTCTTTAACTCTCATCATCCTCACATTTTTTGCCATCATTAACTTCATTAACCTCTTCGTCAACATTACTTTCCTGTTTATCCTCAACCCCGTTGTGAAAGCCCTCAAGAACAGCCCTTTCTCCTTTTTCCAACAAAAAACCCATCCCAAGAAACACTCCAAACCCAACAACCATGCCGGTTAAAAACGGATGGTTCTGAATGCATTTGAAACACATTGCTATATACCTGGTTACAAATCTTCAAAAAGAAATTAATCCATGCCCCTGATCCCCCCTTTCCTAAGCGCAACTTTAGGAGTCGGCTCGCTGGGAACAGGAGGGCTTGGGGGGCTTTCCTTTCTTCCTGCAGCCAAAGACTGAAACCGCGCTGCTATTTCTTCACGCTGATAATAAACACCGGCCTCCGCAACAAGAAGAGAACCCACGGCCAGAATGGTACCAAAAGAAATGCTGCTTGTAGCTTTGGGATCAGCTTCCTGCTCCGAGGTTGTGGGAGCAGCAGCAGCAGCAGCCTTTTCAGCGGCCTTTTTGGCTTTGTTCTCTTCAGTTATGACATTGGCTTCTGCCACACCTTTTTTGTGTATTTCTCGGGCCTGCCTGTTTCTTTCAGCCACCGCCTTGCCCGCAGCAACCCGTTTGGGTTTTTTTGGCGCTGTGTGGTTGGCACAGGCGAAGTAAGTTGTCTGGATGGCTGCGGTGCCGGTGTTTCGACAGCTGGGGGTTCAGGTTGTGCTTCCGTCATTGTGAAGATATTCTACAGAAGAAAGGTTCAATTTGCCTTGGTAGTGTTCAATACCTTACTCCTTCTTTTCATCCCCCGAAGAAGACATTTCGTAATCATAGTAGAGGATATTCCAGGTATCATAAGTCTATGATCATACATCAAAGAATTTAAAACACTCTGTTGCGGTTTGGTAAGAGACTCTTTAATCTTATTACAACATTCAATAACCCCCTCGATAAAGTCCTTCTCCTTAGTTTCTATGATATAACTAAAAGGGTTTTTTATCTTTTAAAAGATAGTGCGCATGACAAACACGCACGAAAAAATGAGTTTCAACGCTATTAGGCAAAATCTTTTTCCAATGATCAAACTCTTTTGAGAGAGCATGGAAAACCTCAAGAATTTAAGAAGAAGATTCCATTATACCAAAAGACCCACAATCTTCAAATGGGTAACTCCGAGCAGGCTACTGTGCTTCAGGTTGTGCTTCAGACATTGTGAAGATATTCTACATGACAACTTCACACCGATTTAAGTGTGTACCCCAAATTTTGGGGTTGTTAAGAATTCATGTATTCAATCTATTGTTCTGGATTCATTACTTATTCCTGTCGAACATTTGCCGATTATGTGGCACCTTTTCCGAAGGCCGCAAACCTTTGAAGTAGGCCAGATATTTTTCCTTTGTTTGAAATTTTCTAGTTGGATGATTTTTTAATCTCCTTTGTTATTCGGTCGATGACAGCTCACAGTGAAAGCTGGAGAATCAAATAACAATTGTAAGCTACAGGTAAACCTCCCACCTGATCCCAGATGAACATGATGATGGATAAGCATATTTTTGTAAGCAGTCTTTTTAACTGATCAGCATGATGTATAACTTTATAAGCTTTTGGAAAGCTTATCTCTGAATCCAGATTGTGCTGGTCAGGAGTTTTCATAGAATGTGATACAGAACGTCTGGATGGCGTCAGATTTCTATTTCTGGTTGCCTTTGCCTCCATTATCGCCAATTCCCGAGAATATTTTTCCATGGTGAATAAAAACATTGACAATTGATCGCCGCTTTGGCTTCAGACTTCATGTTGCGAGATGCTAACCGCATAATTAAAAATGCCACAACGGAATTGGTCAGTTTGTGTCGGTTGTTGTGACAACTAGCGGATTCGGTCATGTACGATGCATTGAAGTACCCAAACACGCGTTTAATCTCGAATCTCAATCGTAAAGCTGAAACCTTAACCTGAAAATTTTCAATTATTGGCGTATTAAAGATGGAGTAAACGAATATTACAATGGAGAAATGGATAACTCATCGCATATGGAAATTTGGCCTCAGAACTTCAAGCCAACTTTGATTGGCGACTCAAAGTTCTTCGAAATCAACAAATCCCTTCTTGTTGCTCTCGGAGTAAACGTCCATGTATTTCCACTTTGGATAACCGAAACAAGTCATTTAAGATCTCTTTTTAAAGCTCTCAAAGCGAACTGTTTCCATAGATGTGGATCAAAGTTGGACGTGCTTTACGAATAACGTTGACGCATGGAAACTCTGTAGTGATTTTGCTGCCTTCATTCACATATCGACAACAAAAGGATATCTTCTTGAAATTTACGATTTGCAATGCAAGAAGCGTGACGCTTGAAGTTAAAAACATGAATTTCCACTTTGGATAACCGAAACAAGTCATTTAAGATCTCTTTTTAAAGCTCTCAAAGCGAACTATTTCCATAGATGTGGATCAAAGTTGGACGTGCTTTACGAATAACGTTGACGCATGGAAACTCTGTAGTGATTTTGCCGCCTTCATTCACATGTCGACAACAAAAGGATATCTTCTTGAAATTTACGATTTGCAACGCAAGAAGCGTGACGCTTGAAGTTAAAAACACGAATTTCCACTTTGGATAACCGAAACAAGTCATTTAAGATCTCTTTTTAAAGCTCTCAAAGCGAACTATTTCCATACGTGTGAATCAAAGTTGGACGTGCTTTACGAAGAACGTTGATACATGGAAACTTTGCAGTGATTTTGCCGCCTTTATTTACATGTCAACAACAAAAGGATATCTTCACAACTTCACTACTTTGTTCTAGTCTTTTCAATTGGTTTCTAGGGCTTCCAGACTAAAATCTCACCTTTTTAAAGAGAGTGCAGCCGAACGTATTTGACGCTACTTTGGTAATCCTCGAACACTACTCCGACTGACTTGAACTCAATGCCCAGAGGAATATAGTTGCGCCTTCAGGCAAGAAATACAGCAGTTTCACCCTTTTTGCAATGACACACTTAAATCGAGGTGAAGTTGTAATGAAGCCAGCAAACTACTGAGCAAGCACAAAATGGTAAGCAGTTGCTGAGTAATTGTCAGCAATTATTCAGCAGTTGCTGAGGATTGCTCAGGAATTTGTTCAGCAATCGCCACGGGCTCATGTTGCGCATCTTCTGTGCTGGCAAAATGAATGTGTTTTGCGGTGATCAGCAACGTGTTGGCGACACCAAGCCACCGGCCGAACCTCAAAGAAAGGCTGCCAACCAAGCAGGAGAGCTCTTTTCTGATAATGAAGTCTTCTTTTATCTCTTTTTGGTAAGCCTCAATAGAAGAGATGAACAACCCGGCGGGTTTGGTCGCAAGAAAAATGAAGCTGTCAATCAAGCTTTCAGTTGTCTTTGAGCCCACATAAGATTCATATCTTTTGAAATACTTCTCGACCTCTTTGTTGGTGAGACGCTTCACCTCCTCTTGCGTCAGCTGGACGCCGATCGCCTCCTTGGCCTTCCCCGTCGACACAAGCACGGCCAGCTGCTCGCGGAGAGCAGGAATATCAGGGCCGGGGGCGGCCAAAGTCAGAAAACCACCAGCCGGCGCACCCGTCGCTTCTGCTTCCAGCATGTTCGTAACATCTGCTATTGCCTGCTCCTCTTCTGCCATCTATACTTCAACCTTTATTTAATTCGAAAACAAGCGGACTCTGAAGGGGTGCCACAGCGAGAACACAAGGAAAGAAAACTTTCGCTCTTTCAGCTTTGAAATCATAAGTTTGTACTCCTCGGGGGGGCATGTCCCCCGCATAATCCTCAAAGATGATTTTCATTGTCTTGGCCGAGGGGTTATAAAAAAGAATGACCACCGCGATGTTTTCCCGAAAAGATGCGGTGATGCTGGTGTACTTCTGGGTCAGAACCCAAACACTGATGCCGATGTGCCTTGCAGAAAAGGTGAGATGCACCAGCTGGCTGGTGCTTTTTTGAGGCGGCGCAGTCCTCAAGGATTATGAGTGTGTTGCTTCCCTCAAAAGCAAAAGTTACGATCTTCAACCGAAGTTCCACCTCATGCTGCTTGCAAATTATCACATAAACTCGCGGGTCGTTTTCCCCAAACCGGAAGAGGGTCTTGTTGTGAGCGAACGTCGGGCAAATAAGCACAATGAAATCGAACTTGCTGCGGAAAGGACCCCTAAGCTGGTCAACAACGAACCTTGTTTTGCCTGAGTTTGTTGGTCCCACGATGAGAGCGTTGAAGGGAATGTTAACGGGGTTCATGATTATTAATATTGCACAGATTCCAATTGCCAATCGAAAACGTTAAACTGAGAGTTGCTGATTGTGAAAACATGGCAATTGACGTTTCCATACCAGCTGGCAGTCCACTCGATATCAAGCTGTACCCCATCCTTCGTGTTGACAAGCCTCACCCCACTTCTGTGTATTTTCTGTGATGCAGCTGTCCGCATGTCAATGAGAAGTCCAAAGCGTTCGCCAGTGTAAAACTTTGTTAAATTCATGTGTTGTGTTTTGTTCGTCTTTTTCATGAAAAAGCAGCTGACCTCCTCCCAAATGTCCTTGCCGTCGAGGCCGTTGTTGTACAGCCGGTTGGGCGAGCTGTTAACTGTGATGCTTACTTTTTTGATGTCGGGGTTGAAAAACTTTTCCAGGGTCCCTGGCACCAGCGGTGTAAGGTTTGATGAAAAGGAGAAGAATTCCTTTCAAAGACCTTCTTTTTGGATTAACTCTAAGTTTATATTTTCCGGCGGTATAAACACTCTCCGCCTCTTTGGCGAAAGTTTCGCTTCTAATTAGTTTGTACTCAATCTGGATGTTTGTTAGCTTGTATTTGAGTTTTCTGGAGTCCGAGCCTCTCACGACATTATCAGCATTTGCGAGGGTAAGTTTAAACACAAAGTTGTTGTAAAGAGCTTGGGGGTAAAAGACTCCCTGGCCAGACAGGTCGAGCAGGATGCGGTACTTTTTCTTATAAACGCTCTCCAGCTTATTTTCAGCAGCTACACCTGAGGTGGGCTTGTCTCCGGCATTTGAGCAAATCTTGTTGAGGTTGTAGCTCTGGATGACCTCAAGCAGCATGTTGTCCTGCTCCTCCTGGGAAAGGAAAAGGTCCTCCCAGATTTTGAAAATGTCGTAGCCGACTGTATCCTGCAGAATTTCGCCCCCCGTACTTCACAACCAGCGCCTGCGAGACGTTTTGCATGAGATGGTTGTTGGCGTGGCCGCCGGTTAAATCTGTGTCGAACAGCAGGGAAAGCGAGCCGGGGAGGAGAACCTCGTTTTCATTAAGGTTTGGATCTGAAACATAAAGAGTCTCTTCGCGGCTGGCTTCACTCTTGTCAAATGTTATTCGATTAATCTTGCGCTCGGCTTTCATCGCGCCTTGCATTTTTTCTTTGTGCGTCTGAAGGAGGTTTTCACCCACTGCAGCCATAATATAACCTGGAGTTGAAAAGTTCAATTAAAAATTAATTTCACTGAGTATTTTACGCAATGGCAGAGGGTGGCTATGATGTGGAGATGGAAGACCCCTTTGGTAGAAATGAAGGTAATAACGATGACGATGAAGAAGTTGACACAACTCGGCCATTCCAACCAGGATCCGCATCTACACCATATCATGGTCGAGAAGAAATCCAGATGCGGACTCATTTGCACGAAACAGGCGGCCTGCCGGACACGTCTTATGCTGAGACCTCTTTTGGCACCGGCAATGACATTCCTTTACTCGAGGGTTTTACTCATCAAGACGACAAACCGGATCTGCTTCAAAGAGCAAAAAATTTCATAAAAAGTAAGTTTCATTTGGTTCGAAATGTGGTGAAACCGAAATTTTCAAAAAGGATGGCATCGGCGACAGGATAAAGTGCTTTGTATTACCTCTACTGCTACATTAATGATTTAATCAGTGCTATTACCCACAGTCAAGCCGCTGCGTATGTTGATGATAGTCAATTGCACTTTAAATTTCCCGTATCAGACTCATCAAGTGCTATGGCCGCCGTAAATCAAGATCTTAAGAACATCAGTAGATGGTGTGCAGAGAATTCTTTACTTATAAACCCCGAGAAGACAAAATTAGTGGTTGTTGGCTCAGCACAACTTCTTAAGAGGCTACCTCATATCTCCTTAACTCTGTTGGGCAAAACTATCTCACCAGTTTCGTTCGCTAAGGATCTCGGGGTATATGTTGATCAATATCTTAACTATGATGTACATACCACTAAAACAGCCTCTAGTTGCATGAACCAGTTAGTACAGATAAGTAGAATTAAACACCTCTTAGACAAGAAAACACTTTTATTACTTATAAATAGCTTTGTTTTTAGTAAATTGTTTTATTGTTCCTCAGTGTGGGGGAACACATCTAAACGTAATCTACACAAACTACAGTTGGTACAAAATTTTGCTGCCAGAGTTGTATTAGGTTTAAGGAAATTTGACCATATCTCTCAGGGGCGGAGATCTCTTAGATGGTTAGATGTTACGGAAAAGGTTTTATTTAATGATTTAGTTTTAGCATATAAATGTGTAAATGGTTTAGCTCCAGACTATTTAGGTAAATATTTTGTTAAGTGTTCAACAGTTCACAACAGGAACACAAGGGGATGTAATAATTTTGTGATCCCCCGATGTAGATTGTCGATGGGACAAAGGGCATTTTATTTTCGCGGTCCACGGGAATGGAATGGGTTACCTGACAACATTAAGAATACTAAAGAAATTGATATTTTTAAGCGGAGACTTTTTAATAATATGTTCTATACGAAGTAAATTTGGATATATTTTAAATTATTTTGGATATATTTTGATTTTAATTAAATCACTGTAAATAAGTTTTCTTTTCTCTTAACATTGTGACTGAAAAGCCCTGTTAAAGGGAGTCTCAATAAAGTATGTATGTATGTATGTATCGGCCTTCTCAAAAAATTCATAGACAAGTTCAAAACAAGCCTTGGGCCAGAAGCTGAATCTCTGATTTCTAACGATAATGAAGAAATAAGGGAAACCCAGTAGAGCCTGAGAGAGGCAGAAAAAAAACTTAAAGACTCTGAACGGCTGAATACACAAAAAGAAAAAGCAGCACAAGAATCGAACAAACACAAGCAAAGATTGATCAATTTGGGGAATCGAACGTCGAAAATGAATCAGAATTGTGGAAGCTCAAGCAGCAGGCTAAAAACTATCGAGAAAATTTTGAAGACGCTAAAAAAGAGGTTGCTGCTTTGGAAAAACAAGCTAAACAGAAGGCGTGGCAAATAGCAGAAGAAAAAAACAGGATCGGACAAATCAGGGCAAGCCTTGAAGATAAAGAAAATAAAAGAAATGCCCTCGACAGGGGGCTCAATGACACAAAAGCCCTTGATGATCTGAAAGAACAAGAAGTTGAGATTCAACGCCAAAACGAACAGGATCAGGCATTAATCGACGATCCAGACATCTCCCCTTCTGACAAACAAGCCATGGAAGACAGGGTTTCCGAAAGAACAGAGGAACTCGCATGCTTGCAACCACAGATTGCGGAAAGAGAAGAGGCGCTTCCGCTTTGTGAGAGGGTCAAAGCGATTTTCAAAAAATATGGCATTACCGTCACAGCAATTGTTCTCGCTGCCAGAGTAACAATTGGCGCTATAATTGAAGGGCTAGGGGCATAAACTGCCTATGTAGAGTTTTAGGTGTTTTTTTTGCATACGCTATTTCTCGAAAACGAAAAAGAAATCGGTGAAAAAAAAAATACAGGACAGTGTTTTTGAATCAAAATGCAGTTCACATGCAGAAATTTGGACAAATCCAAGCGAACTAAAAAAACGGCCGAAAATTCCACATAGGCAGTTTATGCCCCCAGCCCTTCATGAAGTTAAGTTCATTTGTATGCGTACCGTATTAATATTCATACGTGAATGATGTGAACATTTGTGAAGAGTAAAACTAAAACTGGACGTGAAATGATTGACGGGTAGAAAGGATTGTTTGATAGTGTGACGTAGACTATAAATTTGGCAGTTAAAACATCAATTAAGCTCATCGGATACGAAACTTACGTGAGTGCCGGAGCTGTGGATCGCTACTTATTAACCCATTGGCACCCGTGCCGGCCAAAACCGGCCGTAAAAACCTCCCATGCTTCAAAACATTGCAACTTTCTCAATCGCATGAATATTGCCTTAACTGTTAGTTGTGAGCACGAAATGGAATGCCCTTTAAATTTGGATATCCAATAAATGCAAGAAACATAGCGATTTTTACCAAATATGGCCTTTTGAGTTTGGGCAAGAACGAAACTGACCGTTTTTAACTTCAAAGAGAAACGACAAAAATGCCCCTTTTTGCCTTCATGTTTTTTAAGGAAATCATCGCTGAAAAACCAAACTTCAACCATCATAACGAAATTCAGTCCTTTTTCTAGCTTAGAAATGACTTTTTTTGTTCATATTCTTCTCCCGAGCGTAGATACAGCCTTTTGTTCCAGTGCATTCGGGCCTTTCCGCCATTTCAACATCTAGACCACGTTGCATGCTGCGAAATGATGAGAATTTTTGACAGCACCCGTTCGTTCTCCCAATTCTTTCACATATAAACTAAGTCTACAGCCACTCCGACCTACTGCGAAAAATTCCTGCTTGTGGTCATCTTCAGTACTCAGAAATTCCAAAATATGTGGCGGTAGGTCGAGAAATTCATCAATAGTCGAGTCCCAAAGGTCCTAAGTATTCGACCGGCCAAATTCCCAGTTCGTCGAGTAACAAGTCAAATTCAACAACAAAGTACATCACCTTGCTCGATTCTTTGAGAAAGTGGACTCTTAGCTACCGTCACGCTTAATGATGCTCATCAGGCAGCCGCTAGAGATGAAAAATGGCTGTAAATTTAGCAGAAATCACAAGGAAACCGAACTTGGGCCATTGTTGTCGCTTCACGGATGAAAAAATAGCTACGTCAAAATGACGTTTTCAGAAACCTTGAGCCTCCAGTGGCTTAGGACAGCACCACTTTTCCCTGGTAGTTCAAATAAAGAGGCACGAATTGCTATTCATCGTTTATAGGTGGAAAATCACTCCGAAAAAGTAAAAACAGCCGGTAGTCAATGGC
The DNA here is from genome assembly GCA_016490735.1 of Pachyseris speciosa. NCBI lineage: Eukaryota > Metazoa > Cnidaria > Anthozoa > Scleractinia > Pachyseridae > Pachyseris > Pachyseris speciosa. The sequence continues at coordinate 708,174 of JAEMWC010000078.1, forward strand.
TTAACTGCATTATCGGTTTGCCTTCCGCCTGGTGATCGAAAGACGTCATTGAAAGTCTTGAGATCCGCAAGTTTTTAACGCTTCTGAAAGAATCCAGTTAGCGTTTTCTCTGTGCTTACCAAATCACGATGAGATATAAGCTTTAGTTGACTGTCGGGTTTTGGAGTACAGAGTAGAAGCCAGGTGGAAAAAGTCTGAAAACAACTCTAATCTCAAAAGCGGCGCAACGTTGCTAGTCTTGGTCCATTTCTCAAATGTTGCTGTGCTGAGAGCTGGGAAAGCGAGAGTGGTTTTTGGACTTTAGGCGAAAAGTGTATGTTTGAAGACTCTTGTTGTATGCGCTTGGAACAGACAATGATCCCAGAATTCATTGCGGTCAAAGAGGGCGCTGTCTGAAGTCAAAAAACTCTCGCGGGGGGCAGTGGGTTGGGGCAGATTATTACTTGTTTTCAGTAAAAACTCTACCTTAAAAAATGACTTTGAAAACTGTCTAGCTGCTGCACCGAGATTTCCATTGTTCATTAATTTTGAAGAGCACATTTTTTGAAACCACTCATGACATGAAATCCCAGCTTGCTTTTACTGTTAGCCGTGAAATAGTTGCTCGAACTTCGGAAACGCTACTGAGAATTCATTCGGCACGAAGTGAAGTCTGCCCGTTTTCAGTGGGTATCTTGAACACAATCCATGGAAAAGTTGCATTGGCGCGCACGGCAAACATTTAACTTCAAAGAGAAACGACAAAAAATGCCCCTTTTTGCCTTCATGTTTTTTAAGGAAATCATTGCTGAAAAACCAAACTTCAACCATCATAACGAAATTCAGTCCTTTTTCTAGCTTAGAAATGACTTTTTTTGTTCATATTCTTCTCCCGAGCGTAGATACAGCCTTTTGTTCCAGTGCATTCGGGCCTTTCCGCCATTTCAACATCTAGACCACGTTGCATGCTGCGAAGTGATGAGAATTTTTGACAGCACCCGTTCGTTCTCCCAATTCTTTCACATATAAACTAAGTCTACAGCCACTCCGACCTACTGCGAAAAATTCCTGCTTGTGGTCATCTTCAGTACTCAGAAATTCCAAAATATGTGGCGGTAGGTCGAGAAATTCATCAATAGTCGAGTCCCAAAGGTCCTAAGTATTCGACCGGCCAAATTCCCAGTTCGTCGAGTAACAAGTCAAATTCAACAACAAAGTACATCACCTTGCTCGATTCTTTGAGAAAGTGGACTCTTAGCTACCGTCACGCTTAATGATGCTCATCAGGCAGCCGCTAGAGATGAAAAATGGCTGTAAATTTAGCAGAAATCACAAGGAAACCGAACTTGGGCCATTGTTGTCGCTTCACGGATGAAAAAATAGCTACGTCAAAATGACGTTTTCAGAAACCTTGAGCCTCCAGTGGCTTAGGACAGCACCACTTTTCCCTGGTAGTTCAAATAAAGAGGCGCGAATTGCTATTCATCGTTTATAGGTGGAAAATCACTCCGAAAAAGTAAAAACAGCCGGTAGTCAATGGCTTAACTGCATTATCGGTTTGCCTTCCGCCTGGTGATCGAAAGACGTCATTGAAAGTCTTGAGATCCGCAAGTTTTTAACGCTTCTGAAAGAATCCAGTTAGCGTTTTCTCTGTGCTTACCAAATCACGATGAGATATAAGCTTTAGTTGACTGTCGGGTTTTGGAGTACAGAGTAGAAGCCAGGCGGAAAAAGTCTGAAAACAACTCTAATCTCAAAAGCGGCGCAACGTTGCTAGTCTTGGTCCATTTCTCAAATGTTGCTGTGCTGAGAGCTGGGAAAGCGAGAGTGGTTTTTGGACTTTAGGCGAAAAGTGTATGTTTGAAGACTCTTGTTGTATGCGCTTGGAACAGACAATGATCCCAGAATTCATTGCGGTCAAAGAGGGCGCTGTCTGAAGTCAAAAACTCTCGCGGGGGGCGGTGGGTTGGGGCAGATTATTACTTGTTTTCAGTAAAAAACTCTACCTTAAAAAATGACTTTGAAAACTGTCTAGCTGCTGCACCGAGATTTCCATTGTTCATTAATTTTGAAGAGCACATTTTTTGAAACCACTCATGACATGAAATCCCAGCTTGCTTTTACTGTTAGCCGTGAAATAGTTGGTCGAACTTCGGAAACGCTACTGAGAATTCATTCGGCACGAAGTGAAGTCTGCCCGTTTTCAGTGGGTATCTTGAACACAATCCATGGAAAAGTTGCATTGGCGCGCACGGCAAACATTCAAAGCAATATTAAGCGGTACTCCTCGCGTCGTCTGTGTGAATCAGATGTACATAAACAACGGATGATAACCTGAACGATCGCCGCAGTTATGCACACAACTTAAGCAGTAGTGAAACCAAAAAAAACAAAAACAAAACGAAAAACAAAAAAATGCTTGTACGGGATTCGAAACCACAACCTCTGCGAAACCGGTGAATTGCTGTAACATCCGCGCTAGTTGGTTCGTAACATATCCGTGACTGATGAACAAGAAAGAATGAATATTTGGTAAACACGCTGCCGAATTTTAACACATAAATCACTTTTGCATTGATCACCTCGGTTTTTTGCTTCTATGGAGGCTAATGCATGCGCACGGCAAACATTCAAAGCAATATTAAGCGGTACTCCTCGCGTCGTCTGTGTGAATCAGATGTACATAAACAACGGATGATAACCTGAACGATCGCCGCAGTTATGCACACAACTTAAGCAGTAGTGAAACCAAAAAAAACAAAAACAAAACAAAACGAAAAACAAAAAAACGCTTGTACGGGATTCGAACCCACAACCTCTGCGAAACCGGTGAATTGCTGTAACATCCGCGCTTGTTGGTTCGTAACATATCCGTGACTGATGAACAAGAAAGAATGAATATTTGGTAAACACGCTGCCGAATTTTAACACAAATCACTTTTGCATTGATCACCTTGGTTTTTTGCTTCTATGGAGGCTAATAAACTACAGCAAGGAGTATTATCACGCGAGATAAACATTTGTGCGTGACTACAGTCATTGTGATGAGACAATCCATCACGCGTGATAAAGGGATTGAATTTCATGCAAATTTTTTTACGTTTTAGAGTTAAGTATTTCTGTCAAATTCTTTCACTGTCGTCATTTACGTTAATTTTTATAAGATTTTCATTGCATTGTTTTCCACTTGACGATGAAAATGATCCATCAAAAACGTTTCAACTGACGAAACCACGTGCAAGTTATAATTTACTACGCAAAACAGCGTACTCTTAGGACTCTTAATTTTTGCCCTAGAACATCTGATTAACTCAAATTTTTGGTGTAGGACACCAATAGGAGTTGTCTGGCCAAAAAAGTTTCTTCAAGTCAAAACAGCCGTCTTTAATATTTTGTGATTTTTCAGCCATCGGCAAGCTTTTTACACACTTATTTAGAATCAGGTTTTTATACGTTGGATTTAAGATGTACGCTGTATTTAAGACGAACAACCGACTTTAGCACTGTGTTATATCGCCCAAAGCCTTTCCAAAAGAACTTAAAGTCAACCAAGGCAACTAGGCACTGTTTTCGACTCGGACGAACCCTTCAGTTAAGCTGATTCGGACTCAAACAACCGCGCTTTCTCTAACTTTAATGCTAGCGTTAACGTTGACATTAACACTAACCCTAACCATGTCCCTAACCCTATCACTAGCCCTAGCCGAAGCTCTAACCCTAATGTTAAGTCCAACCTAAACCCAACAACAACCCTGAATCTCTTCGGAGTGAGTGCTGTTTTCAGGTCAGAGAAAATCGTTGCGCGCTGACTTGAGGTTAACCAAGGCCACTGTGTGCTGTTTTTTTTTAAGTCAACCACGAATATTGTGCACTGTTTTCATGCCAAGCGAGCTTGTTATGATTAAGCAAAAACGACACATTGCTCATTACGTCTAACTGAACAGAAACGTTCTGTGTTATCTTAAATCGGTTACGAGCATTTGGCGCTTAGTCTTTCACTCAAAGAATGCCCTTGGGCATTGTTTTCATGAATGTTAATTAGCATACTCCACCATATGAGGGGCTGGGGGCATAAACTGCCTATGTAGAGTTTTAGGTTTTTTTTTTTGCATACGTTATTTCTCGAAAACGAAAAAGAAATAGGTGAAAAAAAATACGGGACAATGTTTTTGAATAAAAATGCAGTTCACATGCAAAAATTTGGACAAATCCAAGCCAACTAAAAAAACGGCCAAAAATTCCACATAGGCAGTTTATGCCCCCAGCCCTTCAATTGGAGCCATCACCAACTATTTGAAAGCCCTGGGGAAAGGGCTGGGAAACGGCCTGAAAGAAATCAGGCAAAAAGCGGCTTCTCTTCTGCCCTGCCTGATCGGCTCGATAGTTTCTTTCCTTTTCAAAACCGCCGGCCAGGCCATCGCTTTTCTAGCCAAGCACACCTGGCTGATTATTTTGGCGGTGGTTGCTTTTCTGGCTGCGCTGTAAAATTGGGGGTTTTGCTTTTTCTCTTGAAGCGGCTTTGTGTATTGGGTTTGAAGGATGGCTGTTCAGCTGGTTGACCTTTGAAGGGCCTCCTGCCATAAGGTGGAGAGCCGCTTTTTTGTGCCCTGGTTTACGTCATTGTTTATCGCAAGACTCATTTCGTTTGTTGCCTGTTTCAGTTTGTTGTTGTAACCAACGACGCTTCCTGAGTTTATTATCATGTTCCCCGGCATAAGCCAGGTGCCTGGGCAAACAACCAAATTCAGTCTGACCTTGGCCTCATCCACAGCCAACTGATAGCGTTGCACGCTATTGGCCAGGTCTGGCTGCCTTATCGCATCTTCCATCAAAACAAGAAACTTGTTATGCACCTCCATCGTGCACCCCCCATCTCCCAGAATGCTACTTCAAACGTTTACCTGAGCGCCCAAAATGCAGTAAACAAACGCCTCTATACCCTGTATGCAAATATGGCGGATCACTAGGTCGGCGCCTGGGACGATTGTCATGAAAGTGAGACTAGTAAGGCTTTGATGTTTTGTTTTGACATCCCCAGAAAGTCTTGCTTCGCCGTCGATTTGGTTTGTTTTGTTTCGCCCTCCCTAAGGATTTTTGTGTTCCTGCCACCAGAAGGGAGTGAAATCTTCCACAGCAGAAAAAGTGTGTTTTATTTTTCAAGTTTCCTGTTTGCCTCTGAGGGGAAAACAGACGAAGGAAAGGAGTTCACGATCGCCGGATGAACTGTTTAAGTTCAGCCTGGAAGATCTTATAAAATGTGTAAGCAATCGCATTTACCTCCAAGTCATTGCCATTTGGCTTAATGCTTTTACTGGTTTCAACGACAGGGCAGTTAAAGTTCATTCCTTGGTTATTACACCGTAGTATTTGTTCATGTGATTCCTTGCGGGTGGACGCGGACGTAAACAAAAACTTTTTTTATTGGGACAGAGGATGTGTTTCGAGAGGAGCTTTACTCTACCTTGGGGAAGGTAATGGCCATGCAAATCGTGTTGGAACACCAGCAGACAACACATAAGCTTGTCATTTAACCGATTTTTCTAAGATCTTTTATCCTGAAATGATGATGTAGCGAGCAAACTTTAGTTCCTGTGGTGATCGTGAACTCCTTTTCTTCATCTTAACGAATTACATTAATCCACTGTTTTCCCTTAGAGATGAATGGTGGAAGATTTTTATCCCTTAATCTTGAGGCATTCAGAAACACAGCAACTCGTAGGCACAGCGAAGTAAAACAGGCCAGATCTACAACGAACCAAGACCTTTCTGCAAAACAAAACATCAAAGTCTGACTAGCCTCGATTTCATGTAGCTCATCCCAGGCACCGACCAAGTGGTCCACCATATTTGCATTCGGTGTATTGACTGATTTATTCTTGACAATCCTGCTGGTGTAAGACCGCTGGATGTGTTGGGGCAAAACCAATCAAATTGTCTTTCGGCGACGCTGTCAGGTTTTATGTACAGAATCGCATTCCCTTTGCTTCCGTAGCCGCCTTCGTTGCTGAATTTGTCGTAACCGGGGTATGCTGCCCCAGTTTTGTATGGGCCTCGAACCCAAACATAGATGCTGCCCAGCCCATGATTGGTGCCTTTGTTGAAACGGAAATCGGTTGAGGGATCAATACCAAACTCGTTACAAATTCTTTTGTATGAAGCCACATCATACTTGTTGTTTATCAGGTTAAAAGTTGGGTTGTCTGGTAAAGCGCTCATGTTCTGAATCCCACTCATTTGAAACAGGATACGCCTGATGGTGAAATAGACGTGAAATTGATAAAAAGATCTTATCTGGGGTGGTAATTTTGTTTTAAAACCATCTGTTGGCGTTACAAATATTTCTGTTGGGGCACCAAACAGGTTTTGCAAACTGCTATTTGGTGCTTCGGAAAAGGCTACAGCGGGGGTTGGTAATTTTAAGTTTTTAAAATCTTCTCTTATCATGAGCTGGTGTGGAAACCCCCTAATCTTTCCCAGCACCAGAGCCTTTTTCATCGCCTCGAGCCAATATTTTTTATCTGAACCGAAAATGCTTTTCAGATAGTTGGGCCCCGCTTTGTACATAATTTCCGCTGTTGCCTTGTGGTCTTCGGCAAAGTTGGTTGTCGCGGTAAATTTACTTTTGTCGGCATAGGGCAATTTAGACGAAAACTTGGCCCAAGCTTTGTCTTTTGCATTTTTTGAAATTTGGCGGGCCTCCAGTGTTTGCATCCACTGCAACAAATTTGCCATCTTATGAAAGGGGTGATATTTTCAATTAAATGTAAATGTGCACTTAAATAATGGTTGTGATAACCATTTCCACAACTGGCAACCCCTGCACTGTCTATTTCAGCGAGCCGGTTCCGAAAGCTGATTATGTCCAGCTTATTTCTTGCTCGCTTTGTAATTCTTGGCTTGATTTAAAAGAGGCTGGGACAATTTGGTTGCTAAACGCCCATAATCAATTACGGTCTACAAAGGCGTTTCCCCCGGGGCATTACACTCCCAAAGGTCTGGCAAAAACTCTTAATTCTGTTTTTAAACAACTCAATGCAAATGTAACCGCCGAGGCGAATGCCCCCGCTGGCGCTGTGGTAATTAACAACCCTGAAAGCAATAAACTTCAGTTTTCCCAAAATTTGATGGACTTTCTTGGCGTATCCTGGCGACTTGAAACGGATGCATTCATTTTAAAGCTCAACGTCCCCAGTGTATTCTTTGTGTACTGCGGCTTGGTCGACTGGGACCAAAAACTGTTGAATGCGGAAAAAACAAACCTTCTTGCTAAGTTTGACATTGTTGGGGAGGCTTTCGAAACAATAAACTATCGTGCACCCAAACAGCAAATCTTTCGCTCCGCTTCGACGAGTGAACGTGTGAACAGTGTGACTCTTTCAGTCAAAGATGAAAATAGAAAACTGTTTGATTTTCACGGACAAACGCTTTACTTTGAGTTGATGATAATTTAAAGAAAAAAATTTGACTATTTATATGCCATGCCGAATGAGGATGTGATGCCATTTGTCCCTGAGGCGTCTGCTCCACCTGAAAGTGTGGCAGAACAGCAGTATACACCACTATATCCCATTCTTCCCAATGCCGAACTTTTCAGCTGACTGAGCTCAGCAAAATTGAGAAGCATATTTCTGATGAGGCAGAGCACTACAGAGTTGTGCTAAAAAAATACAAAAAGGCTCAAAAAGCCTGCAGCTATGCTGTTGCTGGCCTTGGCTTTGCAACAACGGCCCTGTCTTCTGAAGCTGTCGCCTCTGGACTGATGGGCATTGGAATAATGTTGTGGTCAGTGTTCCTCTCGGTGTTGTAGGTGGTGTTTGCGGTGCGGTTTCCACCGTTTTGACCAGCGTAAACAAAAAACTTGAAATGAAAGTTAACAAGCACAGCAGACTGAGTGCTTTGGGCGTTGCGAAGCATGACAGAATCAATGCTTTTGTTTCCAAGGCACTCAATGATAATCGGGTTACGGATACTGAGTTTAAACATGCAACACATGAAATGAAAAACTATGCCCAAATGAAAGAGGCTTTACATGGAAAATTCGCAAAAAACAGCCCGATTCTAACCCTCCAGACCTTAAAAAAAATAAGGGAAGAGGTTCGCAAGGAGTTCAGAAAAAAAGCTCGCGGCGAGCGCAGCTTTGAACTAAAATTTTGAAGGGAGAAACGTAAAATTTTATATAAGTTTTTTGAAAAACGAAAATTGAACAAACATTCGGTGTACATATTCTGGGGCAGAATGATTGCTCTGTTCCATTCTGTTGTGTGTGTTTTCCTTGAGCTTTCAACGGCTGTTTGGCAAAAAGAGGTAAGACAAATTCCCTTTGAATTTGTTGAAGCAATGAAAGATGCGGCAAACAACAAAGATGGCGGATCTTTGCATGATATTTTACATTCCTGAAGGCTAACAATCCTTTGCGCTTGAAAAAAGTTAAGCCTTCAGGAATGCGCATTAAACAAAGCGATGATGTAATTTAATGACTCATTCAAAAGGGAAACCCCCCAAATAAAGGTTACTGTCTTATATGCTAATTCTTCGAGTAGCGTGTCAGACGGATTACAGTATGTTTAATTAAACATGCAAAGAACTTTAAAAGATATAATGGAGGATCTTTACTGTGTGAAGGAAGGGAAGAAAACCGCCAATGTTCGGGGCACAATAAAATTTAAAATAACAAAAAATGGAAGGAAAATTGTAACGGCGAAATGTAAAAGCTGTAGGATAATAAAAACCAACTTTGTGTGAAGCGCTGATCCTTTACAAAGATATTTTAGGTATCTCACTGTTTTATTAACAATCACAGTCTTGAACATAATTATAACGAAGTGTGCATATAGGTGCACCTAGATATAAATTTTCCTCCATTTGGCGCTCATATGCTTCTTCAATATCGTCCATAAACACCTCAAAAGCATCCTCAGCTGTTGCGGCATGTGGATGCTTCCTCCAAATAATAATATCTCTGTTAATTGATCCCCAGCCTATTTGATTTCTTTTTTTAATCATCAGCATAAGTGTCATTTCTGTAAAAAGCCTTTCATTCCACCCCATTTGGCGTTTTTCCTTGTTAAATAATAAAATGAAATCTTTCAAAATCTTGTTTTTAATTTCTTGTGGCAAATGTGCCACTAAATACAAAATATCAGCTTGGGCAGGCGGGCCGATGTTTCCCCCTGCTGGGGCGGCTTTGCCGTAGTACTCGTTGAGCACCTCTTCCCCCACGCGTGCTGCTGCCATCCTTTGTGTATACTGTGCGCACTTTTCTCTAATTGGAGGTGTGATGTGACACAAATATATCCGGTCAGTTTGGGTATATACAGGAAAGGTTTTTGGGGCGCTTACCTGTATAGAGACACACACATAGAAAATGAGGGTTCTGGTCACAGTAAGCACGAAAAAAACATATCAAACAAAGCCGAGGAGTGGCGCGACAAGGCTTTGTATATGTTTTTTGAGTGCGCAACTGTGCCAGAACCCTCATTTTCTATGTGTGTACTGATCAATGTAAGTGGACAGCTGAGTGGAGGTTGACTGGTGATTATCAAACAACAAGAAATGGTTAAATGATACATGTAAGTCAACAGCTGATACTGTAATTCTGAATAGCTTACACTGGCTTAAAAATATTTTGATAAGCAAAAATGTATTTTTCACTGCTTCATCAAATAAAGCAAGCTCATAGTCCTGGCTTCAAATTGCTTTGTACTTATTAAACTTTATAGCTCTTCCGTGAAGCTGTTCAGTCGAGCAAAGACATTCTGATATGCTTTACTTTAGGAATCACACTTTTCATTCAAGAGCTTGTTAATCCAATTTTAGGGAATCCTATGATCTCTAAGACAAGACATTCTGACATACTCATTCTATTAGGAGTACACTCTGCAATTAACTGGTACGTTCGTAGAAAGTTGGTGCCCTTGAGTTAGAGTTGATTTTTTTTCTTGAATAAATGCAATAAAGGCATTTCTGTATGCGTCGACCATTTATATATTAGACTTATTAACTGAATAAGCCCATTTAAAGAAATAAACATATACAAATTCTTATACATTGAAAATGATGGATCAGAGATTGCTTGCTTGTAGATCAGATTGCTTTTCTATGAAAGAGACATCCAATTTAAAACTAAGGAATTAGAGCAATCATTAAGTCAAATACAAACAGAACACTCCTCAAACAGTAATGTTTTTAATTAACAATATTACATGTGCTATTACAATCTTTAAACAGCTCCAAAAATAGAGCATTTCTTTGATTTAAGTGCGAAGCAAAAGTTGCATAATTTTTTTTGCATATTACATTAGAAACCCAGCTTTTGTAAAGGCATATTTCAACCGTTTCACTCCCTTATGACCAATTAAACTGACCAAGTATGGTTTGATTAAAGTAATGGCTTAAATAGCTCCAAAAATAGAACATTTCTTTAGTTAATGTGTAACAGGAACATAATTTCAAGAGTCCACATTATTACAGCAACTTAGGAGGCAAAAAATGTTATTTTTAAAGACACAATTCAACCCTTAACTGAAGAGACAATTGCCTAGTTACTTTTAAGTTACAGCAATAGCTATTTTGAGCAACAGTGACGTTAGTGATTTAAATCTGTTTTACAACATTTGTTCTTGTTTTCTTTGTTTGTTTGGTATTTTTGATTTCAGGCAACAGTTAAGTATACCAAGCCTGGAATAGGAGCACCTTTGTTTTTCTCATTTGAACGCTGTAATAAGCAAAATTTCAAAGAAAAGTAATCTGAATGGTTTGTTCAAGGTGTAATAGCAAATTACATTGCCAAAAGCGCCAGACTTAACCATTCAAGGAAGTGAGAAACTCGCACTTGTTTTCCTAACCAAATCAACAGAAAGGGTGACAATAAAGTGTTGCCTTTTCATGAGTCTACTGTACTGTACATACTATCTCAAATTCTTTGAAAACAACAGTCATGTGTACAACAAAGCAACTTGAATGGAACACATTTTAACCACAGAAGCAGTGACAAGCTGTTAATATAGGCAGAATTGTTACACACAAGGAAGCTGCAACTCTGCCAGACGAGCAGCATACCTAAGGGCCCTTTTCAAGAGAAAATGATCAAAAATATGCTCCGGCAAAAAAAGAAAAACTCCCTTTGCAGGACCAGGATAATCTAGATGGAAAACATAATATATGCCTACTAAACAAATCATAGCCCTGGCCAATCCATCTACCAAAGCAAAGATTGAGCCCAAGCATGGACAGGGACAATGGACAAGGATACACTAATTAATGTGATCAAGTAAGCTGAAGCCACTCTAAGGGCACTAAGGCCACAAGGTAGCGGGCATTACCCCTTAAATCTACCAAAGCAAAGATTGAGCCCAAGCAATCCTTGTCACTCCAGCCACATCCCACAAGCTTTACGTTTTCATGGCTTGTTTTATTGATATGTGGGTTCTTGAGCCTGAGCATTAGCTATGCCATGCTGATGAGGCCTAACAAGGCCGAAACAGCTTTCCATGGCTGCTAATGCTTGGGCTCAATCTTTGTTTTGGTAGATTTAATGGGTAATGCCCGCTACCTTAGAGTGGCTTCAGCTTACTTGATCACATTAATTTGTGAAGTATCCTTGTATAATTATTTAGTTGACCTCACTGCAACCTGTCTTTAAGGTCACATTAAAGTTAATAGGGACTTTAAGCAAGGACTACGGAAGCGTCTAGTACGGCGGCCTTTGACTGTGGAACAATGGGATAAGTACGTATAGTTCCGCAGAAATTCGAAGCTCTTATTTACATTAAGTAAGCCTTACTACGTTACGTTGTAGGAAATGTTTAAAGTCTTTTCTCTTCGGTGAAGTGGCAGAAGTGGGTACGTCATGCCATTTTATTTCTGTACACAACACAACATCATTTTGTCGACTCTATTCTATGTGCCTAAAAACAACAAAATTATAACATAATATCGAACTTGATTTTCCAGTCATGCGCTTTCCTCACCCAAGTGCTAATATACTAGTTCCAATAAGTAAAATATTTCCACAATGGAAGGTTTCCGAATTCGATTATTTGGAAAAGGCGTGCCAAGAATCGTGAAAGCTGGTTAATTACATTGCTTTCCCAGCTCGCCAGAAACATGTTGTTTGAGTTTCACGCCGTCTACTGCATTTAGTGCTCAAAATCGAGAAATACTTTTTGAGAAATCACTAATGACGGCCAAAAAGGGGTAAAATATCTGTATGTTGCCGTTTAGGTTCAAACACTGGCATACAAAGCATGTACAGTGCAGGAAAATACATCAACAGACTTACGTACTTTCCACTCCGGCCCGCCATGATTCCTACGTATTCGGCGAGCTGACTACGGCTAGAAACCAGACCAATGACGCGTGACGGGAAACTAAATTACTTCCGGTCACCGTACTAGACTCTTCCGTAGTCCTTGCTTAAAGTCCCTAATGGCAAACAATAGTACTGATCACGTTAGGTCAGTCTAAATTGTTTCATTTAACTTATCTTAACCAGTACCTTCTTCAATAGCTGTCAGAACCCTCATTTTTTTGGCCATGTTTAAAAGTGGATCAATAAGCCTTCTCCAGGATGACACCATGATGAACAAGTCAATGCCATATACCTTTTGCAGGCAATTCAACAGTTCTGCTTCAAACTGAAAAAAGAATAGGAAGGATATTCTGCATACGTTTGTTACTTTAACTCCCTGTTTATTATATGACATAATTAGAGTAACTCTGGAAATACATTTAAGCAAGGAGCAAGCTCATCATTCATTGGTTAAAGCCATACCATTTCACACTTTTGTCTGAATAATAACTTACTGACAGAAGTAATAATAATTAAAAAAAATAATAAACATGTTGATCTTTTCTAACCAAAAGGAATAGGCACAGCCTATTCAAGCCGCTGCTCCATGCAACACTGCAGGGTTTCATACTGCAGGTCAACTTCAGTAGGGTCTTCACTACTAAGATCTACTATTTGCACTGAACAAATAATAATAAATATAATAATAATAATAATAATAATAATAATAATAATAATAATTTATTTCTTATTAGGCGCAAATGAACATCTGAATATGATCAAATGCGCCTTACAACCATAACTACCTATAATAATTACAATAAAATATACTTAAGAATACCTGAAATTTGTAATCTAAAAAGTAGTCAATCTAACTATAACAGGCAAAAGCCTTCCTAACTGTCAAAGTGAAGTCCCCTTCTTGTCTCATTGTGGCCATTCCTTAAACTGTTGGTAAAAGTTTTAACCAGCACTGGTGTTTGTCTGATCTGTGGGGTGCTTGTGCTGCTGCTGATGGGAGACAAACTTGAAAGGGATGAAACACTTGGTCTTTGGATATTCTGACTGCTAGCTGCCGGTGAGTTTTGGTGCCGATGGTTTGCCTGTGCTCTGCTACAGGCAGTGGTGGAAGAATGCAAGCTTTCCAAAGTTGTAGTGTGGTGGTTGCTTCGGTTTGAGTCATTTGAAGAGAGAGTTGGACTTGATCCGACAGAACGAGGGTTGGGAGGAGTGTGCACATCAGCAAGAACTACCATAACTTCTGGCTCTTCGGGAGCTGGATGCCCATCGAGCCTCAGCTTAAGCTTTGCGTGTTTCAAGTAACACTGCTTGCCTTTGCCTCTCCTCTTCTTTGCTCTTTTTTCTTTCATCCTTTTCTTTATCTTTCAATTGCTTTGCTTTGTCTTGTTCAGCTCCAGGACGCTTCCTTTTTTGTTTTCACCTGGCTGTGGAGCTGTTGCCTCCTTGCTTATTCTTTTATCTGAGATGGACTAATTTGCTTTCTCCAATCTCACCATCTCTTTCATCGGCTCATTCTTCTCAACTGTAGGCAAGGATTGGTGTCATAACGGTGAGAAAATGTCGCACAACAAGATGGGGAAAGGGAAACAAGTGACCACACATGCAAATGCATACATGTAGGACACACACATGCAACGTGGGTCACAATTTGGAGTCACAATTGTTAAACAATTCAAGAAAACTTTGCTTTCAGTTCAAGTACCACAAAATCATTCTTTAATATGGCAACATTACTTCTGAGTTCTGACTTCCACTTGACTCTTTAACTATAGAAAGTCTGATTATAGTACATCCTCAAAAAACCGTCTCAGGAGGCACCATTTATCATGATCCCAGCTCAGTGGTTATTAAGCAAAATGTAAACACTGTGTGTATGCAGTCTACCATTCCTTAATTAGATATTTCCTTGATTAGATATCTTCTTGATAGTTAATGAACTGTCTATTAAAAAGCCTACAAAATAAATTTCTGAAAATATGCCCATTTTTGGTATTTCTTAAGTGTAGGTGTGAAATAAACTGAAAATAATTGATAATATGAGCTGACTATCTCCGCTCTGGGAAGTAATATTTCCCACATGCTAGGCAATTTGATATTTAAAGTGTTATTTACTTGGTTTTTCATTGTAACTGCTGTGAATGAGAAACAAAGATCTGCGAGTGAGACATCTGTCCCTCAGGGATACTCAGCTGTTACAATATACACCCAGTGTGTCACTATAAGATTTTGCTAACCTGGTATCCATGATAAACCAGCCGATTTTTTTTTGGTTGAGTACAGTACCGCTCTAAACTATCACCCCATTTACCGTGACTTTGCGTCGGTGGATTCGCGGCTCCATGCGTCAGTTTCACCTAGGCAAAACCTTGTCTAACCAATTCGAAAACCTCGGTTTTGCCTCGGTTTTTTGCAGTTGACTTATGCCGCAGTAGACTCGTGGTAATGAACAGGACACGGCAGAATTGAATAGGCTATTGTATGCTTTGTTTTACAGTCTTTTCTTAGTGACAAAGAGCAAACTTTCACAGTGGTGTCTAAAATTTTACACTGGTCATATTTCATTATTTGAAGAAACTCGAAGTGGGCACTAATGGACGAATACTTACGTAGTTTAGCTAAGGAAAGGAGGAACAAGTGAAACATTTGTGTGTTTGGGAACAGAATATTTTAAAACAGTAATAAACTTGTGTGGAAAAACGTTTTCATTTAAGTTTAATTAAGTCTTATGCTTTGGTTCATTACAGAGGGATTTGATGCCGCCGATTTGGTGGCGTCAAACATGAATAAAATATTTACACGCTTTTAGTTTTATTTTTCGATTGACAATTGAAAAAATCTAAACCGAGTTTATAATTTCTACAGTCGCTAATTTTCTTGGTGTACTGTTAACGCTAAGTAGTGAACAGCTTCAAAAGCGGAAACTTGATTGTGAACCTGTTGCGTTACCTCCGTCGGCGGGTTCCCACTATCTCAGAGGTTAATAGTCGTGATACGTAAATATTAACAAACGGAAAAGAAATGGAATTTCGAAGAACACAAACAAGGAATTGCACGCTAAATGCTTACACTTAAAACGGCCACATATCTCTTTATTAAAGGACACAGAAACCATGATCTGTTTGCTGGATGAATCACGAGTTCATGCCAAAAATTTGCATATATGTAAGCTTACCTCGAAACAAGATATTTACGTATTTGCATATGATAATGCAACACGCATTTTGTCAGCCGAAGTTTGCGGTTCAAAATTATTTTGCTCGATGTGTAGCACCTCAGAACGAAGACGAAATAAATGAGTTATATTTTTCAAACGCTGTCGAAGATCCAAAATCTTTTGATCTTGAAAATCGTCGCTGGCGTATTTCACCACAGGGCGCCCAGACAATCTGTTTGTGCGTTTGTGTGACCCTTTGTTATTTTATAGTAAATGTATGGGATTTACCGTATGTTTCATGCTTTAGCGTCGAATCGCTAAATATATGTATTGAACAACGCTAAATAAAAGTGAAATTGTCTTACCTGTGCTGTACTGTCGTCCTTTTGCCTCAATACTGATATTTTAAGCGATTTTGTCGCGTTTTGTCTTCGCCGCTAACTGTGCCTCATAAACATTTCTTATGAGGCAGAGTTGGCGGCGAAGACAAAACGCGACAAAATCGCTTAAAATATCAGTACTGAGGCAAAAGGACGACAGTACAGCACAGGTAAGACAATTTCACTTTTATTTAGCGTTGTTCAATACATATATTTAGCGATTCGTCGCTAAAGCATGAAACATACGGTAAATCCCATACATTTACTATAAAATAACAAAGGGTCACACAAACGCACAAACAGATTGTCTGGGCCCCCTGTGATTTCACGAGAGATTATTATCGTACTTCTCGCCGCGTAAGAATACAGTTTGTCGAAAGGTATCCCTCGCGCCACGATAATTTGTTGCCTAAGCATCTGGACGAGTCAAAACATAAAAGTTAGGCAATGAAAGCAAAACCTTTTACGACTTTTACACAGCAACCACGAGGAGGCTTCGAGCATATTAGGATTCCTACAATGGCTGTCTGGATCTTGCTCACTTGCCGTCTCAACGCTCGGAGATATGCTTATTAGATAAAACACCGATTGTTGTTACTTTTGCGAAACTTCACACTCAACAATCAACCTCAGCTGTAGTTGCAATAGCGATTGTCTTGTAAAAGAAAACTAAGGAAATAAGTTTTCAAATCATCACTTGATCATGGAGGAATGCGGATAAAGAGGGACATTTTATTTTAAGTTTCCTCGTCATTAAAAACGGTCCACAGCGGTAGCAATTGCTTTTTTTACCATGCCGATCTATCTTTGAGGAGGAAGTTTATCGCGTTGAACATTAGGCAGTGAAAGCAGGAAAGATAAGACAAGAACTTCTGTTGCTACGAGAAACTTTGAAAATTAGTGTTGTTCAATTGCAAACAAAGAGATTTTTTTTTTAATCAGACACTTTCAGATTTCCATGTCATGGCTCTCGTCGTTCGGCTTTCCACAAAGTACAAAGCTTT
>JAEMWC010000078.1:730000-780000 GCA_016490735.1 Pachyseris speciosa
TATCTGCAGCACTTTTACTACAAAAATTCCAGGTGTCACTGCAATAATTGAAGTGAGGAAGGATAAATGCTAAATATAAGTCGCGCCTTGTTTTGAAGGGAAGTATTTTCTTCATTCTTTTAAGAACAGCTATTTGCTGTGAAACTTTCCTACATATTTTAGCAACATGATTGTCAAACTTCAATTTGTTATCTATCGTTATGCCAAGCATCTCAAATTCTTTAGACACTGGGATACTGGAATTTTCACACTTGAAATCAAGTGTGGCATCAGATTTTCCCATCACAATGGCTTGATACTTAGAATTGTTGCTTTTCAGACCGTTCTCATCATACCATTTATCAACAAGCTCCAGATCAGAGTTAATAGCACTCTGAACTTCTCTATAGTCATTATGAGCAAAGAAAATTTGCGTGTCGTCTGCGTAGCTAGAGAGTTTGCATCTTTTCACGATAAACAGGAGATCATTGATGAAAATATTGAATATCAAAGGCCCGAGGATTGACCCTTGGGCAATCCCTCTGGAAATATAATTCCAGCTTGAATATTCTCCAGCTATTTTCACTCGCTGTTGGCGATCAGAGAAATAATCCTCAATGATGTTAGCAATTCTCTCGTCAGCACCATATTCTTTGAACTTCTTCACAATGAGATCGTGTGGTAGAGAGTCGAAAGCCTTCAACAAGTCCATAGAAACAAGGCCAATTATTTTCCGATCGTCCAGCTCCTTTCGCCTTTCCTCCGTAAGACTGAGCAGGGCCATATCACAATTGTGATGCTTTCTATAAGCAAACACGAACTTATGGAGAATATTTCTAAACCGGGGACTGACTCTTGAATGGACAAGCGTTTCAAAGACTTTTGACAAAGATGGAAGAATGGTGAGAGGTCTGTAATTATCCTTGGACAGGCTACAATCTTTCTTATACACTGGAGTTATTTCACCCTTTTTCCACTGTTTAGGGATTTTTCCAACGTCCAGAATATAATTAAAGAGAGTGCAGTACGGCTCACACAACATTTCAGCAGAATCTTTCACTGCCCTCGCGGTAATAAGATCATAGCCAATGGCTTTATTTGTTTTCATGTTACACATGATTTCCTTCACTTCAGTAGGGCTGGTATAATTTAGAGTGATCTGGCCACTGGTGGAGTCGTGTGGAAAATGTGTGAAATCCTTCATGCGTTCAGTTGTTTTATCAGTGCCAACAGTGATTGAAAACAAATCGTTCAAAGTTTCTGCAACTTCACGTGGCTCCCGCATTATCTGATCGTTGTCCTTAAGAACAATATGACTATTGTTCTTTTTCTTACGTGAATTAAAATACGGTCTAATTGTGTTCCAGAATTTTCTTTGATCTGCGTATTTCTCCTTGCAAAGTATCTTAAGAAGAAGATATAATATTTGCTTACAAGGGTTATGTAATTTAAAGTGTCTTTTGATTCTGTGGCGTTATCATGCCAACCAAAAAGGATGCCACGTTCGGTAAGAATTATGGTCTTTCCGTGATTTGCGAACCACCAACTTTGAAAAGCAATCCAAAATTTGGAAATTTACAGGACACTGGTAAAGAAGGTGAGCCAATGTTTGCGCTTGCATTTTACATAAGTGACAGGTTTCGAATTCACATAGCTTCGTACGAAAAAGGGAACATTTGGTTGGAAGTATATTGTGTTTTGTTTCAAGCGTAATTACAAAGGGGAGGTTATAAACATCTTTTAGGCAATCATTGGAGAAACCGTAACGTAACAATCTTGGCTCAGCAGTTGGAGGTTGAAAGTAGTGATTTATTATTGCTGCATAAATGGAACGGGTGGTGATATTTTTGGGCAAAGAGGATTCCTGTGACACATTTTCATTTTCAATTGGCATTTTTGTGGATTTGATTTCATGTTTCCAGCTGGGCGGAATGGCATTTATAAGACCATAGTAGGCTGTAAACGGGACTTTTAAGTGAAAAGTTTGTTGAAATACGTTGTAAGATAAGAAACTGTGGTCTTCATTAAGTAAGTTCCTAATATGAGTGATTCCACTTTGGTGCCAATGTTTTAAATAGATCATATGTTTATTTATTAAAATGTTTTGGTTATTCCAGATTATTTCGTTGTGCTTTGGTATATTGTCTTCTGAGATTATGGGTTTATTTTCCTGCCAGTATTTTAGTATCTCGTGATAGAAGGGGGGAACAGTATTTAAATGAAGTAACTTTAAGTCATATCTGCAGTTCAGTAAGAAAGAAAAGCCGCCATGTTGCCGGAAGAAATGTTCGATGAGAATTTTCCAAGAGGAGTGGCAGTTTTGACATATTCTATTGACCCAGGCAATTTTAAGCGCAGTTTCCATTGTTTGAAAGTCAATCATTTTTAAGCCGCCTTTATTTTTTCCCCAATAATTGTCGCTTTTTTGATTTTGGGGGGCTTATTAAGCGGCCGTCGCTTAGCGACGAGCCGCTTCTTAAATTACCCGTTGTTGTTGTTTTTTTGTTTTAGTTTTTTTTGTCGTGGTGTCTGTCGAGAGGCCCATGCCCCTCTCGGCCAGAGGAAGAAACAATGGCATAAGTAAATAAATAATTTCTACTAGCGATGCCCGGACTTGAACGCCCTTTGGATCCCAACCTCGTTCCCTTATCCGATTGCGCTAACGAGACATCACTTACAGATACTTGAGAATTTTGTAGTAAATAAAGTCATTAGGTCGGTCACGCATCGTCTCTTTAAAAGCCTTTCAATGCTCAAGGGTTACAGAGGAAAGAAATGTTTTGTCAGAATTGAATTACTCCAATGTACATTCACTAGGAAAGGAATTTATTTGAAAGCGTTTATTTTGAGCAGTATTTCACAACACCGATGACTTAACTAAAGCTATTCGGAAGACCGTAAATGTTTTTCAACTGAACTTGTAGATTTTGGTGGCCATAAAATACTGGGATCAGAGACGGAAATAGCGAAATCCTTTCAAAAAGAAATGTTTAGTCAGAATTATAGGAAATGAATTTATTTGAGCGTTCCTTTTGACCCGGTTTTGAAGATAAACAAATATTGACCGAGTTAGTGATGGTGCAATACCGGAAGTACTACCGGAAGTGAAATCAACCAACACAGCTCTTTTGCGTGGCGTTGTTTGAACATACCTTAGTGGTATTGAGATATCGGTTATCGTCGAGAAACTGGTCAATGGATCGAAGACTCAGATTTATACCAAATTGTTCGTTTTCTTTGAAATTGTCAAACAAATCGAAGTGCCAGTGTTTTGTCAAGCTTCAGCTGGCCTTGGTTTCTCGCGTAGCGAATATCCATAGAATCGGTTGAGTACTTTTCCGTGTTAAATTGCAAAATAGGTTTACAGCTTAGGCGTTGACAAAAGAAAAAAGAAAAACAAGTGAAAAGGAATAGAAAAAAAAAGAGATCAAAGAAAAATAAGGACTTCACTCTTTTGTGGTTTGAACCATCAACCCTAAGCTGCCATTACAGTATGAAAAGAGCGCACTAACCCACTAGGCCACCAAAACCTTCTTTAAATGGTTGATCGAATTGTAAATTCTATATCATTCGGAGTGAGGAATTGACTGTCATGCCAACTGAAAGGTGACAAAAATTGAATTACGATCAACTTGAACTTATCCTGTGCATTAATCCGGCTCGGATGGTCAAAAAGGCCGCTTCTAATTCTTGCAGAATTTCTTGTTTTCCCAAATAAAATTAAAAATCATGTTGTTGACCACTCCAGACAAGTAATTAGGTGAACTGAGGTTTGAGCTGTTGAAAATCAATTTGGATAAGGCTAGAGTTTTGACGATGTTTATTCTGGCGATTAAGGTTAATTTTCTATTTTTTCAGATATTTAAAATATTTTCCATACTTCGCAATTTTTCGTCGAAATTGAGCTTGGCAGCTTTAGTTCTGTCGTAGGAAAGGAAAACGCCTAAGGCACAAATGGGGTCAACAGGTCAACTGAAATTGGAAGGAGTGTCACGTCTGTTTTTCCACTGGCCAAGCCACATCGCTTCAGTTTTGGAGGCATTAACTTCCAGGCCGGAGACAGTTTTAAACTGGTCCAGCAGTTTAAGTCAGTGGGCAACAGATTCTGTGTTTCGAAGAAAAACCGTGGTATCATCCACATACATGGTCGTTTTTACTTCGTGGCTTCCTATTATTATTCCATTTATGCAATTGTGGGTTTTGATAGCCCTGACGAGAAGATCAAGACCGATAACAAAAAGAAGACCCGACAGTGGACACCCTTGTCTCAATCCACGTGTTAATGGAAAGAAGTGAGAAGCGTGGCCATTGTTTAGAATGCAGCTGGAAATGTTGGAATATATAGTCTTAAACCATTGCAAAAAATTTGGCCTAAAGTTGAACAGCGCGAGGGCTTTTTCCAAATAATTCCACTCAATGGTATCAAAAGCTTTCCGGAAATCCACAAATACTGCAATACCTGGGGAATTTTCTTTTTCCAAGTAAAACATCAGATCTTGTATTAGTCTTATATTTTCTCCAATGTAACGTCCTTTTACGTAACCGGTTTAGTCAGGGTTTATTATTTTAGAACACATTCTAAAGCCTCCGGGGGTATTCTAAAATGGCCCAATTCTGGCAAAGAGGTTTACTTTTCCTTGTATTTGTGCCAACTTTGCCTTATTCAACAATCGAACATAAATCTTTTGCATATAAGAAAGACATTTTTCCATATAAAAACTTACTTTTGCAGTATTTATCAAATGGAGAACATATTTTGCCAGCAATTCAAGTGATATTGCAATATTTTGATACGAAATGACTTTTGACGGATTTTGCTGCTCTTCATTCAATTTTGATCAACAGGTAATCAAAGTTGTGACGTTGGAAATTTCCAACGCCATTTTAGCAGGACTACAAAGTGACCATGGAAATTTCAAACGTCATTTTTACAGAACTACTAAGTGACCATGGAAATTTCCAACGTCACTTTTACAGAACTACAAAGTGACCATGGAAATTTCTAACGTCATTTTTTACAGAACTACAAAGTGACCATGGAAAATTCAAACGCCCTAAAGATATGGACAAGAACAAATAGCCATTCAAATTTCCAAGTCCTCTTCGTAGAATGTTTCCAGCGGCATTCCTTAAACAAAGTAAATAGAAAATATTTATACAAGATAATCGGTAAGCCATCCAAAGAAATACCTCTCATAAAAAAAATCGGTTATTTGAATAATAGCCACAGATGGTTCTTTATGTGTTTGCTCCACTGAAATGAACATATTCTTCACAAGTTATGGGTAATCTTATTTTGCGCAGGAAAAAAATCGAAATAATTTATCTAGCAATTGTCTGAGGTGGACCAAACACAGAAACGATCGTAATCATTCAAACTAACAATCTGCCAAGTTTCATACGAAATGAGTAAATAGAATCAAAATAAAATGTGAAAATAAGTGCACCTGTCTAGTTATTGCGCCAAAAAAATGTTATTTTCTTTGCTAAATTTCCGTGAAAATGGCAATTTGCGAGGTAAATCACTTTTCGCTTCCCTTCGCCGCCATCTTGAAAGAAAACTGCTGGTTAAAAAGAATGGCAGTCTACAAAACTGGCTTTGTTTGGGCTTTGTTTGGGTGTTGCTAGGCATGGGCCAACCAGCGGGGGCCGGATGTACATTTTACTTCCGTTTTACTCGTTACCAGTTTCTTTACACGCACTGCTGTTCTCAAGTCAGTAAACGATCATGGCGTCGCTTCCTTCGGAACCATGTCCAAAGAAAAAAAAGCTACCTAAAAGAGAAAAGAAAAAAATGATGTCGGAAAAGGGAAAGAAAAGTGCATCCGCAAGAGGAAGGGGAGTACAATCTCGACAAGAATTCACCCTGCCCGCTCAATGGGAAAGTGAAACAAGGGAAGGTGAGACCAGAGCGATCGTGGACTACTATTCACCTGGGAAGACAAAATACCGCTCTGCGCCGGAGGTGGAGAAAGTACTCCGTGAAAGAGGAATGCGTTTATGTTTCCAAGATGAAAGCAGTGAAAGCGATGGTTACCATGCTACAGAAAGTGATAACGAAGAGAAACTGCCATCCACCTCAAAGGTCCTCAAAAATTCTCATCATGAAGTGGAACAGCGTTTGTGTGTCTGCGAATTGACACAGATCTGCAAGTTTGTCGAAGACATCAACAAGAGTTCTCGATGTTCTACGGAGGAATGTGATGGTATGTTTTTTCGTTTCTAAAAGTTGTTTTCAATGTGTTTTTAATGTGTTTGGCTTCTCTGAACTATTTTTATAATAACATATTGCCCAATTATCACACCTGTTCAAAATTAACATAGGATCAAAATTAAGAGATTTTTGTGCGTTTAGTCTCCATTATTTTGAGCTAGCTTTCTATGTTATTGTGCTTAAAGAACCTTTGACACATTATTCTTGTAATTCCATTTTATAATTTGCCATTCACCATCATGTAATTGAAACTACCTGCAACTAAGCTATAATCTATATAAATTACATGTATTGCAAAAATAATTTTGGTTGTTGTTTTCCACACCCAAAGAATTTGCCACCCTTGTACAGTTTGTTTTTGTCAAAATTAGACCAATATGTCATAAAGGAAGATATATATTCCCAACATGGTGGGATTTGGCCTTGTGTTCCAAAAAAAAGAAGTTAAATCGCCACCTCAGTCAAAGTGCAGGTAGAAGCCTTTCATAATTTCTACATCCTGTTACATATAATAGTATGTATGATTTTCCAGGTTTGTTGGTCCCTTCTAAAGTGGAAACAGTGGGCCTTGGAGGAGCTATTAACATAACATTTGCCTGCAGTGGTTGCCAGTTGCGGAGTGTTAATTTCCAAGGATCGTCAATGGTGGAAGCCTCAAGGCGAACTGTGGTAGGCCTGGCACTTGCTGTAGCATTTATTGTTTCTGGGCATGGCTTTTCAAAGTTTAACAAGACTTTGAACCAGTGTCTTGGTATCCAGGGGATATCAAAGAATCGATATTATGAGGTCGTAAAACTCATCTTTCCTCATATTCACAACATTCTAAGTGAAATGTGTGAGGAAGCAAAGAACAACATGAAAGCTTTGGATGATGGAGTGCTTGGAAGTTGGAAGCGTGGTGTTGTAACATCAGATGGGGTATGGCACACAAGGGGCCATTTTAGTAAAAATGGCTCCTTTATTATCAAGAACTACCTGACTGGAGGTCTTCTTTGGTTCGGGCACAAGTGCATGAAAGGGGCTTCAGATGACGATGAACTGTATATGGGAATGGCTAAATCGATGGAAGGTGTTCTGGCTGATGAATGCTATCAACAGGCGAAAGATGAGGGTTGCAATATAGTTGTAGTTTGGCAAGATGGGGTCTCAAGTTCGCAGAAGTCTGTAGAAAAGGTTTTCGGTGAAGAGCCCAGAAGAGTATTCAAGTGTGGGGGCCATGTTGGAAGGGCACATGCAAACAATCTCAAGGAACTTTCAAAACAAAAGGTATTCTCAGCCACACAAATCTCAAGATTGAAGACAACGTTTCCTGATGTTGAATCAGCTCAATGCCAGTGCAAGCGTCACAGCAAGTCCTGCGGGTGTGTGTCGGATACATTCATCAACAATGCTCGCATCAACCACTTTTGCTGCTTGCAACAGTGCAAAAATCCAGAAGATTATGCAAAACGTATGAGGGCCTTAGCAGATCACCACTCCAAAAATGAACATAAATGGAATGATGGTGAATGTGACTTTCACCCACTGACAGTGTGCTCTTGTGGTAAATGCAGTGACGACGACGAGGAGCTATCTTGTGAGGGAAAAGCTTATGCCACAAAATCAGTGCTCAAGTGTGCATTCCATCATTTGGCCTATCGCACTGAATGCGAGCTACGAGCTAAGGATGCGGAAGCTGTGATCCATCCAGAAATGGGAAGGGGGCAGTCAAACTTGTGTGAAGCGCATTTTTCTGTCCTTCCACATTTCAGAGCAAAGAGCCAACGCTTGTGCAGGTATTTAAAGTAACATAAATATCAAAGGGCTGCCCAATGTCACTATGCAGTATATCTACATGCAATGTTGCTGTTCAGTTTGGATTTTCACCTGCCATTTTACCATGTCTATCACAAAACGATATTATGACACAATTTCATTTCAAAGTAAAAAAGCTCATAGTTATGATGATGCCTAATGTCAATAAATCTGCCAGTATTGTTTTTCAATTCTGGTCAGCAAATTTGTGCACTTTCAAAATAAATTATTCATTCCTGCAGATGTTTATTGAGTGTAATGTAACTCTATGGCATTTACAGTTCCTGGTACTTGGGAAAGAAAAAAACAGGTCTACATTAGTGGGCAACTAGTCCAATGTATTTAGCTTCCAATCTTGCTATTTTGCACATAATCCCTTACCTTGTAAATAAATATCATTCCAATGGTCAGGGTGTTGTAAGGGGCCTTGTTTAGCCTTATCATAATGTCAGGTTGACACAACATTACCAGTGTAATTTATACAATATTTACCATTTCATTTCTTGTTGGAGTTCACGGTGTGTAAAGTGAATACATTGTGTTTATTTTATTTCAGGTTGCATTACATAGCCTGCACTAACTGTGGTCTGGCACAGGGAAACATGTCTTGGTGCTTTGAAAACCGAGGAAAAGACTACCATTGGGTTGTTGATTTGTACGAGCGATTGAAACTTCCAATAATACCCGAGGTTGTTCGAGCCTTTCAGAAAGCCACGCAAGAGAGAATGAAGGACCTGGCAAAGAAGAAAACTGAGGAGTATAAACAGCAGAGGATTTCTCAGAAAGTTGCTCGAGCAGAAGACCAGGAAGAACGCAAGAAATGGGTGAAGCGACAGGCTGTTATTTACACCTATGGTGTAGAGGGTGAGGAGGAAGGCACAGAAGACTCCAATTTGGTGCAAGAAGCAGAGCAACTGTTAGGTGGGGAGGACACCCAAATAGTGAGCGGCAGGAAATGCAAATGCGGATCTACAAGTCACCTACGCACCTCAAGTCACTCTTGTCCGCTCAACAAGAAGAACAATAAATAAGGACATTTTTAAAACATTCTGTTTCGTCTAGTAAGAACTCAAAGAGCACTGTTTGTATTGTAGTAATGTCAATAGTTTTGCTGCCTTGCCCTGACACGAGTGTACATAGGCAAGGGTGTTTGCATCTGTCAAGCTAGTACTACAATTGCAAATCGAGTTCGTTTTTAACTTCCCTGTAAGCCCAATACATTGGTGTTCAAATTAGACGCCGTGTACCTGCTATTGTCCACATTGTTCCAGCTTTGGATGGCGGTTATGGTAGTCCAGTACAATAGTGTGACATGATGCAACCATCCATATTACAGTGAAACTATAAAAGCCGTGAACACCAGAAGTATTTTGGGATGTTTATTTTGTTGGGATTATTGTGTTTGGAAAAGAAGACCAATTAGATGCCGGAGATAAAAATGTAAGCTGTAATGGGTTTCTGTTTTGTGGTTCAATGATGCGTCTGATTGAATAGAGCACATTTCATCAAGTTAGGTGAAACAACAGGATTTGGTAGAAAGCACTTTCAGAAAGTCTTCATTGTAATGACTTCAAACAATGCCCATAGTAACAAGTATGACAGACAGTAATTGGATATTGGAAATCAAATTTATTTGCTTGTATATATTTCAAAAATAATTTTTGTATCACTGCTTTGTTTGCGCTAAATATTATTGTACAGCTTTGAAAATAATTGATATGTTCGATTTGATAAGATCTGATAAATTACAAGATATGTATTATAGCATTTTTCTTATCTGTTCCTTGTTCATTGTAAATGTCTTTGAATTACTGGTAAAAAAAATTGTTCATAAATAATCACCATTTATTTCTAAATAAAATAATTTTCCATGCTTATTTGTTTGATTTCTTTGATTTCTTCGCTGCAGGCCATTTTGCTTCAGCAAGGTCTCCAATGTTTACCTTGTAAACCTGAAAAAGACAAAAAGTAATTACTATGTAAATATGTGGGTTCAAAAAATATCTGTATTCTCCCCAAAGAGGGTGATTGGAAATTCTGGGGAGGAAAGGGGTCTCTAAAGCCAAATTTTAGAAAAGTATGAAGCTAAATTGGAATTTCCAGAAGGGGGGTTCAAACACACACAAAAAAACCTTTGTTAGGGTGGCATGGATATTTTCTGGAACTGCACAATGTCTCAATCTAAAGACATTTAGGGTTCAGCAAACAAAAACAACGTACCCCGTCATGGGTGGGATCTGGTTGATCTACAACATCACTGGCAATAAGTTCCCTGACCACCCGCTTCAGGCTGACAGGGAAAACATACGTGGGCTGTCTGCCCACAGAGGCGCCTAGTGTCTTTCCACTTCCAAACTACAAAAAAGGAAATAAAACCGATACTGTTAGTCCAGTTTTTATTACAACTCACATTTTCAAAATACCTACTTTAGACAATAAACCCTTCTGTAATATAATGCAAGTCAGAAAGACAAGACCAACCATTCAAGGGTACTACATGTAGGAAGGAGAAACCTTGAAACAATTATGCCACAACATACTTCCATTTTGTGGATACATCTTGATTGAAATGTCTTTCAAGACTCGATCATGGTCTTTCAAAACCCGTTTTAAAACAAGTAGACAATTTTCACTGTTTTCGAGGTCTCAATTTTCTTTCGATTTCAAAGACAATGAAAGTATTGACCTCCCAGAAAATATCTCGTCACCTCCATCATCATTGCAAAAATATTTCATCAACTTGATACAAAGAATTAAACACACAAACAGGATGGAGCATTTTTATACAAGAAGAGTGCAAAGAACCGCATGCTTACCCATAGAAGTGACCACAAGTATCTGTACAACCTATGACGGCAACTATCAGGATTCTCGTGAGGCTTTTGCTTGTAGTTCCGCAGAAGACGAATTAGTCCTTCGGGAACTTGGAATCTGTTAAAAATGCGATATTTCTCTCAATTAAAGACTGGCATCAATTAAAAATATGAAAAAGATCTTAAAACCTACCCGTTGCATGAAAATTCAGCTTCAAAAGCCGCAAAAGCCGCCTCCTTCGATGCCTCGACGATCGAGCTAGCCGCCATGTTTTTCTTCACGTGGAGCTGGGGCGGAAAACCGCTGCCAAGAATATTGCATACTCAGTTACTCTCGTTAGCGACCGACCCAGACCCTTTCTCGGTCCATGAAGCCAACTTCTGGTAAAAACGTCAAACTTTGCTCAATTGTAGAATAATTTCCTTCCATGGTACAGAAATAAAACAATACTTTTTGAATATAAGGTGACATATACTTTAAATAGGCCAAAAATGAGGATGATCTGAGACACAAAAATTAGCCAGTGCAACTACCTTAAACAAATTAGTTTTTGACGGCGCGTATGACATCTAATGTTTCTACGACTTCATTTAGTTTCTTTCCGCGGTCAATCTTCTTCTTATTTCTCGAATCCTTTCTTGGTTTCTATCAACCACAATGCAATTATAAGTGGGAGCAAATTCAATACAGGCCGTTGCAGCTGACCCTGAAAGACCAAAAAAGAGGTAATGTAATTAATTATATTCACTGTCATATTTGTGTTTTCACATTTATGCTCATTTCTTCTATTTCAGTAGCCCGAGTGAAATCTTAAAGAAATGCGTTTTTCATTGCAGTTGTATCCGAGTTTAAAATGGATGATATAGTTTACACGAGAGAAACCCAATAAAGACTGACTCTTATCCTATTCAAAAGTAAACTGATCCATGTAAGATTTTCGCCTCAAGAAGTTGTGTGATGTGGCACGCCTCTACAGCGAGAATAAAAACAATCAGGGAGTTTTCTTTCAGCCAAAAAAGTACGATCAAGATGGTTTAATGTCACGATGGTACCTACTTGATGATGTGTACAAATAGATTTAACTCTTCATGAGCGTAATCTTTCTTAATCGGTGCTCAGAGCTCTTGCTTTTGGCTTCATAAAAAGCACGAAAACAAACATATAATCATTGCTAAAGTTGAGTTCTTGATCGTACGCGAGTAAGGGAAATGCTACTTGATTGATATGCATATTGCTAGAATAACATTATACCTGTGCCGTTACAAAGGTCGAGGATCCAGCTATCCAGGCGTCCATAAAGGGATATAAGCCTCTTGTACAGGGCCAATGGCTTTTCCCTACTGAACTTGGCCCCTCTGCTGAGGTCCTTTTGCACGTTCTCCGAGGTGAAGATAAATGCATTGCTGCTACGTCGCTCGACTCTTTTTTCTCCACTGTGGCACACAACGAACGGGAACATTTCCTTTGTCATTCCGCTGGTATCTATTATAGAAGAGACACACTTCAGCGGGGTAATGTGATATATATCAAATATTGTTTGTGTTTCAGTTTTACTCTAAATTCTGTCGACGTTGTCAGTTTTTTAGGGTTCTTTTGAACGAAAAGAGGGTTCTTTGATCACAAAAGATCTTGGGTTTTTCTATTCTGTGATCCTGTATACGATAGTGTATATATGATGATTACGACGAATGGCGGCGATGGTGATGATGATGATGATTGTGACAGCAATGACTATTACTGAGATAGTAAAGCTCAAATCAAATTGAAAATTAGGCCTGTTAGTTTCAACGAATACTAATTACCTTGTCCCCTCGTAGCTTTTTCCGGGTAATGGCTGTAACCCAGTTCCACTGTCATCCCAGTGTTCTTTGCCATCTTTGGAACTAGTTGAAGAAACTCGATAACTCTGTTCCTCCATGGGAATACCACCACGTTAAAACTGTCTACATTGTTCCTAGTGTTGACAGACCTCATATTCCTGAAAAACTTTTCCGTTTTCTCCTCATCCCAGTCCTTAAATAATTGTTAAAAATAAATAAACATCAATTTATGGTCGAAACGAACTTTAACATAAACAAGTAACCAAACAAATAAAAGCTCAATACATAAACAAGCTATTAACAAACAACAGGTTGTCTAAATTCTGTTAGCCTGTCCCAGGCGTTTAGATAGGAAACGGAGCGCGATAGTACCGGCAGAGTGAGGCGAAAATAAAGCGGCGAAAAATGGAGCGCCTTGTTTACTATCTGAACGCCTGGAACAGGCTAAAATTCTATAACCCCGTGGAAAGCATCAGTTGTAAGGCAGTTTATAAATGGTAGGCTTATCTTCATGTCCAACAATTAAATAGACTTGTTGAGCAGTGAGCGACAAGAACGATGTGAGCTTGATGAGAAAGGACCGAAATTGAAATTACCCATGGCCCTTTAGCGCCCCCCCTGCTTCCGCTTTTCTTTTTTCGTTTCAGCCTTTCATTCTCTTTTACATGATAACTAATCAGTGGGACTACTTATTACAGGATTGGCCGCAGTCTGTTGCCCTAAGGTGGAAAACTGTCGAATGTTCACAAGCTGTATCTACCTCTTAGCTCGCCTTGATCTTCAACGTCTCATTTACCAGGCGCTCAGGGAATCATTTTATAAAGTCACGACATGAAATGCTAAGAGACTACAGCCTAGAAAGTGTCATACCTGTGTCAGCAAAGTTAACAACATAACATCTCACTTTCATCTAATTGTCTATACCTTAGGAAAATCCAAGAATATTAACGATGATCCGATAAAGTTTGGTGCTTCTTTCATCAACAGGCTGTTATTTAGTTTTTGTACGTCACTGCATGATAAGAAGACAGATATCTTCTTGCCACCGGGCGCAAAAATCCGTACTTCATTTGAGCTTTCTTGTGTTGCAGCAATTGTTGATCCAGCACTGCTCTCTTCCTCCCACTTTAATGCTCTGGTGATATAGTTTTTGAAAGCGTCGGAGGACTCTTTGCCTTTGTGGCCACGAAAAGCATTTATTTTCTCCTCATCAACCCATTTTGGAAATCTGAGGAAGAATTGATATAATACTCCATAAAATTAAATTTGGGATAAAGAACTCAGTCTTTCAAAAATATCAATTAAGTACTCAGTAACTCCTCAGTCAACTAAATAACGAATCCTTCATCAACACAGTTACTGCGAAAACGTTTTCCAAAGAACAGATCTTCAGTAAGATCACTCAGGCTACTTTTCTCAGCGCATAGTAACCTCTACATTTTTGAGGAGCTTTTGATGTACGATTTACACGCCCTTCCAGGTAAACAACATTTAGCGGGGGTGCCTTACTATAAAAGTTTATGTCTTTTACAAAAATGACTTATTCACCTCTTCACGACTTCTTCCCAGTTTTTGCTTCCGGTGTTTTCGATAAATTGCCGTTGCACCCCCTTGATATCTTTAATGCGACTGGCTTCCTGCTTCAAGTCTGGAAAGGTGGTTTTACCATCCACCAAATCGTTGAGAAGGACAGCGATTTCTTCCTTTGTGAGATCCCCCCTGAGGCACCTGAAATTGTAGCAGGGACAGTCTATAGTGCACTTGAGACCAGCTTTCAAGTTTTTCTTTGTGGCTCTCTGACCCTTTATCTCCATTCAGCCGTACTTTTGTATTACTTGTAATACCAAATTGAATAATTCATCAGGCAAGGCACTGAGAAAAAGTATTGTTTCCATCTTCGGGATCTTCAAAACAGTAGAAAAACATTATCAGTTTATTACTGTATTTGTTAGAATTAGAGTCGCACTTAACAGCAAAAATATTGATAATCGTTACTCTCGAATAAGTGCCGCACTTCTCAACAACAATACGCCTTATTCTAGTATGGCAGCCAATTTAGTATTCTTTTGTTTTTATGTGAATTACCCCTCTCTGCCTCATTTTCACTTCTAAATTCTTTTGTATTTTGTACATTTTGACGAGGCAAAGACGGTTAATTAACATGCAAAGAAAAGAATAATAAATTGATTTTGGAATAAGGTGTATGCTGCGCTAGGAATAATTCGGTTAGCTTTGGTTCTTCTAGAGCGGTGTTTATTGGAAGATTTCAATAACGGTTGTTATGTTGTTGTTATGCTTTTGTTGTCGTTTTTTTAACAAGAGAAAATGGTAACAAAGACGTAGTTACTCTTTTATTTGCAAATCAAGAGTTTTAAATAATCAACATAATCGCCAACCTCGTTGGAGCGAGATAGAAGAGACCCTGGTTGGGTCTGGTCACGTATGTCTGAGATAATTGAAGACATTAGGGAGGGGTCCTTATATTTCAATATTTTGTTGCCCTTTGTTTTGTCACAAATTGTTTTGTGACAATTTTATGCTAGACTGCAAGTACTTTCTAATTTCGGCGATGGATTGCGGCGGGTGAAAGACACGCGCGTGTGAGACGAGACGCGAGGGGAGCACCGAAAATTAGAGACTACAGACAAAGCCAGGGAGTTTGACCTTTCACGGCCAAGCGATTTCTGAGTGTTAATTTCATATCGTCTTTCAAGCCAATTAAGCGCAACCAGTGAGATTCCTTCTCTTCGCTTCCTGTCACTTGCTCCTGTCATCGATAAACTGTGGGAGACGTTAAAGCCAAAGAAATGAAAAGCCCTCTTGTACACATTGTCTCGAGGGAAGTAATGTATAAATGGCAGAAACAACAGAGAAAGCGGTAGGAAGGCCTCCTAAAAGCCTATCTGTAACGATTTCTGCCGTGTTTGCGGTTACAATTTTCTTGTTACTGTAATTATGGGGATTTCAAGCGAAGAGTTTCGATTGTACGGAAAATCTCTACGAGATCACAAAACGACGGAGTGGAGAAATATCGCCTCGTGGAACTTCTAAGCGAACTCGGTCTTGAGTGAGTCTTCTTCACTCTCGTTCCGAGTGTGCGAGAAATGCGCCAGGAAAATCCGTACTGCAACTGCACTGTTCTGTTTCTTTCAAGGAAATCTTGGTGCACAAACCGGGCCGCAAAGTTGTCCGAATTCTTTCAGTGAGTCTTCGCCAATCACGAACGAGAGGTTTATGGTGCTTTCCCCTTCTACAAATTCTTCCACCTCAAAATCAATTAGACTGGAGTCGTTGCCGGAAAAGAAACCCGAAGAGCGAGAAAAACGAGGACTCCAATGGAGAGCAGTTCGAAACGCAGAAAAGTGATCGTTGAGAGCAGCCGCCATACATTTTCTGTCCAAACCGGTTTGTCGGCTGGGAAGCCACGCTTTTCCTAAGCCAATCGGAGGTGTTGTTTATTTGAAGAACCAATCAGCAGACTGGGACAAATCCTGTCCCAAGGAAATGAGTTTTTCGGCTCGTGCGACCAGAGGCCCGTCTCTCGCGTTCTATTTTGGCCGTTTCAGGGATATTTTTTTTAACGGGTTTCTGGAGCCAGGGTAATTACTACCCAACAACCCGGCGTGTGTTGCACGTTAACATCGTACCGATCGTAGTGTAATAGGGTAAAACCAAGTTTGCTGGAAACAGATAATAGGCTCCTGCTGGAAATTATTATTTAGGAATAGGCTATGTGCGCGTCACAGTGATCCTTTAGAATTGTTCAGAAAAAATGTTACGTCACCTTCTCTTTCGTGTTTAGTTCGTGATGCACTTTGTCTGTATTGTGAATTTGCGCCAGGCGTAAAGCTTCAACAGTCTCCATTTCTAGATGACAAAGTAGCACAACTTGCTTTTAGAAACTCAGTATGCATAGATTATATTAAATCAGTATATTATTTTCTTCTTCTGGTTTCACATGAACTTCGAACAATAGAGAAAAAAAATGGAGTTTATAATGGAGGAAAATGGACGGTGTTCTCGTCACACAACGAAAAGATCTAAGTCACCTGCTCTTCATTTTGACTTCTATGTATCACATAGTGCCGACGTCTACCCTTCAGTACCCTTTACAAAACAATTCAGGATTGGTGTTTGCATGATTATTGTATGAAAAAGCAATAAGTAATATCCCATATGTAAGGTTTTTATGAACTTTCACACGTGGACGTTTGTTTTCAAGAACAGTCTGAAACAACTTTTCTAACCTCAAAAGATCTTTTGGGTGGCACTCATAAGTGAGTTGACCAGGAGGAATTCAGCTACTAAGCAAACATAAAAATTGGCTTGAAACAGATGAGACGGATTGTGTTGATCTACGCCGTAAAATGACCTTTTTAAGTGCTGGATAGAATTCCCGCTGGAAAATGGCCGGCTTGCCTCTGTTTTCATTACCACTTGTTGAGAGAAATTACTTGGCTTATGTTTTGTTTATAATTCACCTTTTAAGCTGGAAACTTTTTGAAAATGTTTTGTTCGAATTATTCAGCTGTTAAGAAAACAAGGCACCAGTACGTTTCCAAAACAAAGCAACTGTTGGCCATGCACAGTTCTCCTGCCGCTTTATTGGCATTATAGCGTTGTTATTGGATACAAAAAAGTTGTATATGTGGAATTTTCTGTTTTGTTGAACTACTAAGTCACTGAATTGCCTAGAATATTGAGGAAATTATTTGAAATAAACTCAATCCTGAGTTGTTTTGTACAAATTACTAACATATTTATTAGAATCATAGCCAATGGGGATAGTCAAAGTAATTAGTGACATTTTTTTGTCGTTCTGTCTTTAACTTTTACTTGACTGATCACTTAAATACAGCCCGAACTTTAGAAAGGGTAAAAATTGGAAGATGTGTATCACTCACCGGCATAAATCTGCACGTAAACGAACTTATACCGCTCTTTAACTTCATTTGAAGCTGCTGACGCGAGGATTTGACGGATAGCATCTCGCCTGTGATTTCCTCCGATCACTTCTAGCCTGTAACTATCCAGATCTTTCTCGTCAAACCTGGACACGTCTCGCAGTCCTTTCGCAATGACAAAAATTGGTTTTCCACAAGATAGTGGACGCGTGAGAAGCTCCTCCTTTAACGATTGAACGTGTAACTCGTCCAAGGTGCGAAGTGTGTATTCGGACCTTGGAGGAGCAAGAGAAGTGGCCAAAACCTTGTGTAACCCTAGGGAACAAGAAAAGGTGACAATCAAAAGATAACTTTTAGTGGTGAGCCACCAATCGTTATCTTAACAAACCAGCCCAGCCCTTTCAAAATCTTTTTTTTTTCTTTAATCGGGGGCAGTAGTCGCAATCAGGATAAAGCAGGTAAGATTTTATCTAGCAGTGGTTTTGCTCAGTTGCGGGCCAACTAAACTGTCAGTGACATCGATATCTGGTCGTCCCGAAACTGACCGCAGATTAGCGTCGGCACGGCATCAGTTTATCACTTTAGTGGATGTTTTTCGCGTTTCACTCAATTCTCGTCTTTGAAATTACCGCCTTATTGACTGGTTGGCTTTTCAATATCCAAAGAACCCATAGGTGTTGTAAGCGTCACTGTTTCTTTCATTCCTCGCAGCTTAATTTCTCGCTATACACCGTTATGCTTATGTTTTTTGTTCGTGGAAGAATGTATCCCAAATTTTACTATCTTTTCAATAAATAAGGTAGTCATGGAGAGAGGTTCCCTTTTTTCAACAACGACATCGGGCAGAATGCGTGGACATCGTTAATTATTCATAATCACCGAAGCGGCAAATTTGAAGCATTAGAGAAGATCGGCTCAAATCGACAGAGTCGGCAGCGAAAACTTGCTCGGCGTGTGACATAGCATACTGATCACTAACGAGCACTTTGGCCTACGGCTTTTTGAAGAGAATGGAAGTATCTACAATAACAGAAAAAAAACGAAGACGCTTTATCGATCGCGCGAGTAGAAGGTCTATCCATTCGCACTTGAAAATCAACACAAATGTTATGGAAGCTGATTTCGAAATAAATTTTCTTAAAACTGGAACACGGTTCCAAAAAGTGACCAACGGCAAATAAAAGATGGAACTCTCGTCTCTTAAAAGCCGTTTTAACTTCGAAATGGGTGGACGAGAACCACTATCCATTTTAGTTTCAAAATAACCATTTCAATTTCGTTCGAAATCCTTGCCCAGCCAGCCTTTGTTTTCATTACTCAAGATCACTCGTCTGCATAACAATGGTTGTTTCAACATTTCTTAGTCTTGAAATGATTTTTATACGTTTTCTTTGGCTATGTTCTTATACTCTTTTTAAAAATCTCAATTCTTATAATGAAGGTTGAGGGAATGTTGTTGAGTGTTTAAGAAACGAACCCCGGTACACCAATGCAAAATGTACTGGCCAGGACCAGTTTCCGATAAACACACATAAATTTTGCTGACTCTTCAACCCATCACTGTAATTTAAAAACAGATATCAACAGCGAAATCAATTTAACCCTTTACGATACATCGCGACTTACGTATAAAATAAAGTATATCGTGAATAACTTCTTTCACATACCGGGAACAGCATATTTGATAATGTCCTCCAAAAACTGTACGTCGGGAGCATTGTCTTCCTCAGCTTTATCGGAGTTTTCATTTGCTATCCTTGGAACTTTTTTAGGGACAGGCGGACTCTCTGTGGAAGCTGTAGCTCCTCGCCTTTTCGTATTTTTCTGCACCGAAGTCACCGCAGTAGACGTCTCTTCACTACCAGCCTTTGTTGGATTTGCCAGTTCCTCCCCACAAGTGGTCTCTGTTCTCTCTGCCGAAATTGTCTCTCTGTCTTGATTCTGCGTCAAATCAAGAAAGCACTCAATGAAACGTTTCGCTGAGTAACAGAAACTTTTAAAAAGCTTTGAGAAATCATTCGCGCTGTAATCGAACAAGGTTACCACTAAGCCAGCAGCACCAAGGGAACACTCGATCTAGGAATGAATACATAAAGTGAAGCAATTA
The DNA here is from genome assembly GCA_016490735.1 of Pachyseris speciosa. Lineage (NCBI taxonomy): Eukaryota > Metazoa > Cnidaria > Anthozoa > Scleractinia > Pachyseridae > Pachyseris > Pachyseris speciosa. Next base: position 749,633 of record JAEMWC010000078.1, read on the forward strand.
TAAAACTATTAAGATTTTCGGTCACAAGAATCAGCCATATGCGTTCAAATTTTAAAATCATTAAAAGCTGCCTACCTTCAACTTTTCATCTTTTGTGTCACTTTTTGCGGGGGAGATATTCAATACTTGTCCAAGATTCTTCCCATCTCTCTTTATAGGCCAGTCGTTGCTGTAAACATAAATCTCGTTGGCCCCGTTGTCCACAAAATACCACTTTGTCTCATTAGAACGTAAGCGCTTACTTGCAGCCGTATTTCTACTATCCTGCTCTTAAGTCACTAGAGGAGAAATCAAGACGGGATTGGTGCATCAGCGGCTCCAAGCTCTTTACAAAGAATGCATTCTCAATGGCTTGTTTGCTCATTTATATTATTAACGCGTCCCAAATCGACAATTCATAATTGGTTCGTTTTAAGGTTGGTCCCATAAGGCTTCCTTTTGGGTTAACCACCTGTGAACTCTTCCGGATAAAGGAAAACAATAGAAAAGGAAAGCGGCAGTCTTTGGCGGTTTTTTCTTTTTCTTCTTCTTCTTCTTCTTCTTCTTTTTCTTCTTTTTTTTTTTTAACCGAAAGAAAGGCGGCAAAGCAAAAACTTCATAACTGAGACTTGAATATTTCAGGATATTGAACTTGCCATGTTAACTTCTAGCCTAATTTTGAACCCTTTTGGAGAATGGTCTATGGATACGTTGGAGACGTGACTTTTCCACCCTTTATTTTCCTGCAATGATCGGCATGCGTTTTTTCACACCAGCGTAATTGAAAGTCGCATAAGTGCGGCTCTTTGTTTTCTCACAAACTCACCGACAACAGGGCCAATAAAACCGTAAATATATGTGACGTGGTGACATTATTCCCATGATCAAGGCGTGTTCGGTAACTTGTTACTCAGATGAGGAAAGAATACACCTCCTTAACTTCAGTTTTTGTTTGACGAGTGAATCTTGACTCTGCCAGACAAATGGAAGCAAAACGAAAAAAAAGCAGTTATGTTTCAGAGATAGGAATCCAAAAAAAGGTTGTGCACATCGGTACCGAGCAGTCCTGCCACCAGCGATCTTTTTGAGTATGATTTGAGGGAAGAAGATGACGAGGATGTTGAGGAGAGGATAATGACTAAAACCGGAGCAAGTTTTACCGTTAGTCCAGCGACGAGTGACCTTTTTGAAATAGTTAGCCAACACGGCGAACTTAGTCCAAATACTAGCGACCTTTTTGAGGAACCGCATCATTCAGACTGCATTGATGAGATGAAGAGTTCCTCTTATATGATCACGTCATACAGTGGTTGTGAGCGGCATTTGGCGAGTGAAGATGACGACATTGGATGTGCTTTACTTGAAGACTCGGACGAAGAGCAAAGTCTATCATCTACTGGTAAGTTGCATTTATTTATTAATAATTTTTTTTCCAAGAATGTAAAGCGTGTGCCAGTGAGACTGCTCGAATTGCATACACTCTTACAAATGTGGCAACGACAATTCAGTGACCAATTATAATCAGAATAAAAGTTCTTCTTGATTGTGCTTGTAAGACAGAAATTTGACCGGAAAGCTATCGTTGTATATCTGTCCTCTATCCCGAGTCAAGGGCTTTAGATTTTCGGCCTCACATGGGCTTTATTTCCCCTTATTAAGATAACACGCGCGAAGACTCCTTAACATAAAATAAGATATCTGAAATTGTTTTGGTCTTTTACAAAGGACGGGCGTGCCCTGAAAGTGATCTACAGCTTTTCGGCGAAGTTACAAATGAAATTACAGAAATACTGTCATCATTTGGTAATTGTTCACAAAACTTTTGGTAGCATGTCTGGGCATACGTTTCATTGGTGATATTCGATGTGTTGTCGATGGCAAGAGTTAGTAGCTCGGCATTTGTGAGACTAGTGTTTTCAATCCGCATGCATGATACTCACATTTGCGCGAGTTGTCTCTCCGTTTACACGAGAGTAATAATCATTACATTTCTGAGGACATGTTCAGTGATAAACTCACTGAGAATTAGATCTCAACGTGGGAGAATGAAACTGCGCCAAGGTTAGGAAACAAACTACGCGTTCATTGAGTTTTTTTATTTAACTTTTGCAAACAGAGACAATGTGAGAATTTGAACGATCTGGTTCAGCTCTGATCCAACAGAACCCCGGATGTGTAACAAATACCTGACACCGCAAATGGATGTGTACAACGCGGCGACCTAACTTTGTTTTCCCTATTAAACTTTACAGATATTTTCCTGAAGGTGGTTTACCAGAGATTTCCTGACAGTGAAGGGAAAACGTCATAGTGTAGACAAGGCATGCTTATTTTGGGAGACCACGAGACAATTTGACGTGCCAAGAGCACTAAAATACTGTATCGTATTCCTCTATAACGAGCTCTCACACCCCTGAGACTTTGACAGGTAGTTTATTTACTATTTTGCCACAATATCTCAATTTCTGGACTTTAATTTTTGAATGATAAGCGATTAGTTTTTACAAATGTACTAGCGTCCCTTGAAACTGTCCAGAAACATTCCTTTCTTGTGTTTCAAATGACCCTGGATTGACGTATTTGTAAACAGTTTCACTCTGCTAATTAATTTTCTACTCACATTTCACTGAGACTCCATTCACATTTATGCGAAAAAATCCTACATCGTTCGATAAGCGTTTCCTTTCTCAAACAATTATCCATCGAAACGAAAACAAGTGTGCTTAGTTTTTTTTTTGGAATCAATACACTATTTTTATCACCTTGCATAATGATAAACCTCTGTGGCCTAAAGGTCATTGTTTCTGCCCGTGACGCAGCTAACCCGGGTTCGATGTCTTTTAGTGGTATATATTACGGGCTTTATTTTTTCTGTTTCTCTTTTTCTTGTTCTTTTAGAAATATTTTTTACAAGTGTTCTAATTATTGTTCTTAATGGTTGAGCTGTATTTTAGAGGAATATATGTTGATAGGGGTCTAAAGAAATAGACTCCAACACAAGCTAAACACAATGCGTCCGACGTAAGAAAGACAGACTTCCCTCTATTCTTTTGTTTAGCACTAAGTTAGGGATACAATACTGTTTTTTGCAAGCCCGGGTTTAGGCTAATTGTAGCCTCTTGTTCAACAAAATCTACATCTTAATGGAGCGGATACAGGAACACGGCAGTCCATCTGGAGTTAAATTTTGGTCATGTTAAAAGCTTTCTTCTCGCTGTTGAACTTGCAAACATTCGTATCGACACTTGTCTTAACATATTAGTTGTTCTGACTCTAAAGACACAAGGTGAATCGACGTTTTCCGATACGTGACAACAGGCATCATTCTTGCTGTTGATATGAGATTTACACTTGAATCACTCGGCCGTGAAAGGTCAAACTCCCTTTGTCTGTGGTCTCTAATTTTTGGCGCTCCCCTCGTGTCGCGTCTCCTCGCAACTTCGCACGCGCACGTGTCTTTTGCCCACTCCACAATCCATCGCCAAAATTAGAGACTACTCGCAGTCTACTGAAGCAGACACGAGGAAACACGGCAGTCCATCTGCCATTAAGTTTACTCATGTTAAAAACTTTCTTCTCGCCATTGAACTTCCAAACATTCGCATAGACACTTCTCTTAACATATTGTTTCTTCAGACTTCAAAAGACACAAGATGAATCGACATTTTCCCATACGTGACAACACGCATCACTGTTGTTAAAAATAGTTAGCGCTTGCGCAGAAACGCCGGAAGTGCACTTTGTGGATGATACTCGACGAAAAAGAAGAACCGTCGGTAATCTTAGACCCGAGCGCCGCGTGAGACGCGCGCAGCCCGGGTAATAAACCCTGTAATAGAGAGGAAGGGGTAGAGCACAGTCTTCCTTGTAACGCAATGCTGCTTTCCAAATTGACCTTAAAGCACGAGAAACAAAATCTATTAGCTAACCCCACTTCTGAGATAAAGATAAGGAACAAGTAATTGACAAGTTAATTGCGCGTCAGGCTGATTGTTTATTGTTTTATTTTCAAGATGTTTTTTGTTTTCAAGAGACCAGAAGCAGCCAGATGGTGGCCTCTAGATGACATTATGTTAACAAAGGAGAGGCAACGTTCGCCAGTTTCGACCAGTAGCGACGGAGAAGAGGCAGTGAACGCTCTTGATGTAACGAGACCCTCGAATTCGCAAACTGAAATCGAAAAAACTGGTTTCAGACCAGTTGGATGACATTCCAGAGGTAAGGTGATAATGAAACTACCCTATTACATGAAATTAACGATGCACGCCGAGAACGCGAATTTTCCAAAAGTTAGGTTAACATACATTAAATTAACGCCAAATTTTCAAAATGTGCGCCTAACTTTATTTTACGAAAATTTGCTGCAATACAAACGTCTGAACACACATCTAAAGGAAAGGAAGAAAGACTGAAAACGTTAGCTAACACCTCGAGGAAATGGATCAAAAGGAAGACCAGTCGAAAGACATTTTGAACTCAATTCTTAACTTATTGGCACCCGTGCCGGCCAAAACCGGCCGCGCAGAACCACTTCCCTTGTACCGCTTGTGCCGTCATCAGGTTTAATGCTCATGGACAACTTGTACATGTAGCATGTGTAGGGGGAAGAGATCTTTCAAACCATACCCAAATCCGCACGATTCCGTCCAGCAGACTGGAGAAAACGCGAAAAAAAAAAAACAAGTGACGTTGAGTCGAAAATTTGAATGAAAATCTTGTTCCACTACCCACCTGCACTTCCTTCCACCTAATCCTTTGATCCTAAACGTTTTCCACAAATCTTTTCCCACCGAAAGGAAGCACAGGAAATGCCCAGCAAGAGAAAAAGAAAGCGGGGAGGGAAAAGCGAAAGAAAAGGGGAGGAGAGAAAGCGACAGGTAAAAGGAGATGGAATGATGAAACCTTTCAACCCCAAAACTCGAAATTTTGGTTTCTGCGTATGCCCCAACTTTGAAAGCTAATAGCAAATATCAGGAACACAAGGGCGCGATGAACTCCACCAGCAAACAGAGTTTTGGGCATTTTTGGCTCTTTTTGGCTAGAATCTGGCCAGAGAACGGCTTGACGGGCTTCAAAAGGCGTTTTTCGGCAAAATGCTCGGGAGTCAATGGGTTAAGCAAAGGATACAGTTTTCTGAAAAAAAAATCCACCTTTGACCATAAAACAACCCAATTTGCCCATAACATGCCCAATCGAGTGGGGAAAACGAAAAAAAAAAAACACGAATTTTAGCATTCTTGATTAAACAAGAACTGTCAGATATAGGCTCGATTTCTGCCGCTCACTCGGGTCCGGGTCTCTTTCGGGGAGAAAAGCTCGGACCCGAGTGAGCGGCGGAAATCGAGTCTATGTCAGATAGAGACTCTGAGGCCTTGATACAGGGGCTATGAGCAGACGACGTTTTGTCGTTGAAATAAAGGTACTGAAGCAACAATGATGTGAAATATAAATTAACATCGACGTGAATTAAGATACATTTAATGACAGTGATATTTAAAAAAATCGCGTTAATAAAGTTTATCGTTAATTTCCTATAATAATTCGCTTTACTCCTGAAAAATATTGCTGATCGACTCGTGCAGAAGTCAAAACCATGGATCTTTATTTAGAAAGTAAACGCGCATTTTAACGTCAAAAGTAGGATTTTCGAGAAGCTCTTTTTCAAGCTGTGACGAAAAAGTGTTACCCCTACAGTCACCCACCCAGGTGTAAGCAATCTCTTTAAATACTTGAGGAATTGATCCAGTTTGATTATAATACCGTTTTCGGTATATTCCTTTTCTCTGTAGGTATACGCTGGTCCGTATAAAAATCCACGAGTTATAGCTACTCAAGTAAACAAAGTATCAGACCATTTAGAGGCTCTTAAAGAAAACGTATTTGTTGCCGTTAATATCAAAGATTACAAGAACGTCCCGGTGCTGGTTAAAGCAAGGAGTGTGGAGGAGACTAGCTTTGTTATTGAATACTGGAAGGGGACTTGGCAAACAGAGTGGAAACCATGGAGATTGCAAAATGGAGAAGTATGGACAGACACGTTGCCGAAAACGTGTGTCGTGTTGGTGGATTTCGTGTTAGATGAAAGGAACAAACTTCCTCATGAGACTTACAAATATTTAAAAGAAACTTACCACAACCTTTGAAAAGGCCCGCTGATGAAAGATTGAGAAGGATGATGTACTGTAGACAAAATTATGAACTTGTCTGGTCGTGAGTTGATCATGAAAATGCAAATATTTGTTAAAAGCAGTAAACAAGTGCCTAAATACTGGTTATCAACTTGATTGAATGATAGAACTCCCATGTCTTTGGAAATTTTGAGCGCGTTAAAGATAATTCATGACCATTCTTGTTATGTCAAAACTATGAACTTTTTATGACAATTTGAATGTACCTCAAATCTGACGTTGGAAATTTCCAAGGCCATTTTATTCTTGTCCAAAATATGACGTTGGAAACTTCCATGGCCATTTTGAATACTTGTCTAAAATATGACGTTGGAAATTCCCATGGCTATTTCATTCATGTCTAAAATAAATGACGTTGGAAATTTCCATGGCCTTTTAATTCATGTCTAAAATAAATGACGTTGGAAATTTCCAAGGTCATTTTATTATTGTCTAAAATATGAAGTTGGAAATTTCAATGGCTATTTTGTGAATATGGGACTGATAGAACTTGTTACATAAACAGCATATTTTTACCAGGAATATCGTAAATGTTCGTCAACTTGGAATTTTTTTTAAGATCTCTTGAAGTTAGTGACATTAAATTTTGATTCTGGAGAAAAAGTTGGACAATTCCGAATTTCTTGCAAATACCTTTTTGCAAAAAAATATATAGCTTTATATAAAAAATTCAATGTTTATGCATCTCTACAGAAAACCGGTAATTTTGACATCAATTCTTGTTGTTTTTGTAATGGAGGTTTTGATGAAAAGTTGGCAATAAAAGGGCACATAGTGTTATTCTCTGAATGTCATACTATCGACTCGTCAAACTTTAGACAACAGACCCCAATTTGTGCAAAAATATTCAAATAATCTGTCACGTTTCCCCGGAACCTATCCAATTTTTGCAAAAAATAAAGTTTTAGAATACCCCCGGAGGCTTTAGAACGTGTTTTTAGGTAATACTTTTTCTAAACGGTTTGCCAGAACTTTGGTGAGAATTTTGTAATCTACGTTTAGAAGGGATATTGGTCTAAGATTTTCAAGGATGGTTTTATCTTTATTTCTTTTGGGAATAAGTGAAATTATTCCTCTTCCCTGCGATATCGACAACGAGCATTTCCAAAAGCATAATTAAAACTTCCAACTATTAAGGCTTTTAGCTCCGGCCAAAAAAATTTTAAGAATTCGGTTGTTAGACCGTCGGTACCAGGAGTTTTTGCTGCAGCGAATTCTTTAAGTGCTTTAAAAGCTTCAATTTCTGTGATTAGACCTTCACAAGAAGCTTGTTCATGGTCGGACAAGGTAGGGATGTTGCTTGGATTGGAAAACACACCAGCCTCTGCTTGGTCGGCGTTGTCAGATTGCTGTGAATTATACAAAGAATTATAAAATTTACTTTGTTCTTCTAAAATATCGAACTGATTAGTTATAACTGAACCATTTTGTAGCTTCAGCTTTGAGACTAGTTTTCTAGAGTGGTTTCTTTTTTCAGGGTTTAAGAAATATTTGTTATTGCATTCTCCTTGTTCGTGCCATCTTGCGCAGCTCCTAAGGATGGTGCCGCGAAATGAAAATGCCATTATTTTTTTTAGACGAGCTTGAGTAGAATTAAGTTCACATATAATTTGTCCGTTATTTTTTATTTTTTTCAGCTTTTATAAATAATTCATTGATCTTTTTATGTAAGGAAGATTCTTCGTCTCGTCTTTTCCTTGCTTTAGTCTCAGAAAATTTGACAGTAAATCCTCTAAGTTCCATTTTGACCAGATCCCATTTTAAGCCTAAGTTGTCAACATCTCAGTATTTCTCTATAAAGTGTATTAAGTTATCGCACAAGTCAGAAATGTATTGCTTATCTTCAAGAAGCGAGGAGTTAAATTTCCAGAAGCCGGGTCCCTTTTTTTTGTTTTAAATCTTCACTCAAGAGATGTAATTGTATCGCAGAGTGGTCAGTGTCTGGTGCGAACAGGATATCACTCTTAATAGCAGTACTGCTAAGCTGTTTTGAATAGTACTTGCTGATTTATGTCGTTTGGAGCATAAACATTGGCTAAAACAATTTGACAATCGTCAAGAGTTATCTTTGCACTGAGAAACCTTCCATTTTTGTCATGGACTTCTTTGTCAATTTGGTAATCTAGTTTGGGATTTAGCAAGATCATAACTCCTTTGCTGTGGGATGATCCCTGATTGTAAAGAACTTTCCCGCCCCATTCAGTTTCCCAGATTTTGGCAGTTTCCTTTGAGCTATACGTTTCTTGAAGAAAAATGACATCCTTGTTTTGTTTGTGGAGCCATCTGAAGATGGAACGTCTTTTAATCGATTTATTAAGCCCTCTTACATTAAGGGAGAGACATTTGAGGTTTAGTGTGAAAATTCCGCAGAAATTGAAAAGATAGCATTGTTGGAGTCCCAGATGACGAAAAAGCACCTTTGGCGACCTTCCTCTTGGGAGTTTGTAGGCAGACCGGTGTTAATTTTGGTGAAGAGTTATGGCCTTTAAAAGGTGCTAGGAAAACTTTAGCACTCTTAGATTTTAATAGAACAAACTGACAAAATTTACATATAGTGGACGGATGGAAAAGACTGCATAAAAGCAAAGACCTAAAAACAAGCATATTGGAACGACTTGTAGTACAAATAACAAATATTACAAAAAACATAGGAAGGAAAATAAAAATAAAATAGGCTCTAATGGCCTGGACGCAAAGTCGGACATCAGTGTGCGTGTAGGTCATCTTAACTGCAATGTAAACAAAAATCTAGGGGAGCTCCGCAGAAAATAAAGAAGATTCTGAATAGTGACTAGTTAAATAATTGTTTTAGATTGTTCGGTTCATGGAAGTCATCAGGCTGTACTTACTCAACTGTTGTGTGTTCTGTAATACCATTTAGGGCGGGAGTGTCTTCATCTTCTTCTTGATCTCCTCAATCAGAGGGAAACCATCGGGCTGGAATATTATAGTGGAAATAGGCTTTCCATTAATAATGAGCTTGTCGCTGCTTACGTGAGCTTTGTTTCTTGGATCTCTTCTGGCCTTCTTCATAGCAGGAACCAAAACATTTTTCCTTAAATCTTGAACGCGTTTTGGGAGATCTTCTCCGATATTGACTTGAGATCCTTTTAAGTTTCGGCGTAATTTCCAAACTTTGTCTCTGTCAAAGCAGCATGTGAAGCTAGCAATTATGGGCCTCGGTCTTCCTCTACTACGTTTTCCTAAGCGATGGACACCGCAAAACATGAAGGATTCAACTTCCGACGGAACCATTTTGAGCTCGTTGACAAGAGCTTGTTTAACTAAGGTGGTACAACGTTGCTCGGGAATTTTGTAGAATATTATATTCCACCTATGGCTGTAAATTTCTTGCTTGATTATGTCATTATCGTGCGTGGCTTGTCCGCGTTCGCACTCATTGATGCGTTCAAGAACCTCTTCTTGTTCTTTCTGTGTGAATTGAAGCGAATTCTCAAGCTGTTGGGACGTGTATTTAACCTTTTTAGCTTCTTCTTTAGCGAGTATTAATTCCGACTCTAGTTTGGTGATGCGAGCCTCTCGGTGTTTCGCTTTTTCTTATATTTTAGCAATTCTGTTGATAATACGTTGAAATTCCGATACCGTTAGTTCAACAAAGGCGTCGGTCTCTTCGCTGTCTTCGGAGCTGCTGACTCTTAGCCTTTTCTTCTCGCCCTTTTTTTTCTCAGTTTTTTGCTCCTCTGTGTCGGGCATAATTCTGGAAAGCAAAGGAGCAAACAAAATGGTCGAAGAAACCACCCGTTTCCAAATAAAAAGCCAAGAGGAGTATCGATTTTGCGGAGCTCTTTCAGAAACGTGCGTTCAGCTCAACATCATCACGTGACCTCCAAAAATTACTCAAAAGTTGCTCACAAAAAATATACAATTAAAAGTACAAGGCAAGCTATAACCATTCAATTTTCGTTTCCCACCTAATGCAGCACTTTCTTGAACCTTACAGCTTCCGCCAGCATTCACTATCTCTGCCATGGGATCATTCACAGCTGCAAATTCCTGATTGTCTAGTGCTGCCGTTATGAACTTCAAAATGGCGGCTTAGTAACTTAGCTTCAGGTGGAATACCCGCTTGAAAGGTGAATGACTGGCTCAGTTATCAGTTGAGCTTTCTTTGTTACCTTTATTGCCGTTTAAACGTTGAACTGTTCTTATAAGTTCGGTAAAACAGACACCCATTTTCACTTACTCTTTTTTTTAAAGGGTCGGAATAATACAAAAATGGAAAACCACAGATGGAAGACCTCAATGAATTCACAACTTCACAGCTCGATGACACAAACATACCAAAAAGTACTTACTGATTTCAGCGTTTGGTGGATTGTAGTTAAGAGCTAAAATGGGAAAATAATGTATTTACGTAAATTGCATTTTTAAACTCTTACTACAATTCCCGTCATAACTGGCTAGGACACTTCACTCCGGATCAGAATACCTCCATCTTGTGTTTGCTTGAAACACTTAGTGGGTCTCAAGTTGTTCGCCAGTATCAATATTGGAGAAAGATGGGTTGTGTCTCAGCTACTGCGACGTGGATTAAATTTAGTAGTCCAGAAGCCAAGACCCCAAAATTAGGGTTTCGTACAATGATCGGGTCAGAAAAGGTTTGAGTGCAGATTTTGGTAGAATACAACCTGCTGATCAATGTCAGGTAGTTTGTAGAGTGGAATTGTGGTATAGGTGACGAGTTAAGGGGTGTGTTTTAAATGCCACCTCTTAAATCCATGGGATCGAGGCTAAGCCATTTAACCACTAATAATGCCTGATTGTAACGTTTATTATGACGGGAATCTTCAAATCTAGTTATCTCTTAATGATACAAATGTCAATCATGCCGAAAATATGCAAAGGGAGGTCACGTGATCGAGCACGTGACCTCCGAGAGATCAAAAATAGCCTTTTAGTGTTATACATAGCCTATTTAAACCTCCTCACTGCAGCAAATTTATGAAATAGCCATTAATATTCTACCATTTTCTATAAACGGGTCATACATTCCACAGTCTCGTCCAAATTCTACCTTTTTTTGTGCAGCCAGAGGGATATAGTTGGAGGACAAAGCTCCACCCGCAATTAGAGATCTTGTCACCTTATGTTCATCCAAGTATAATCTACGACGTGACTATATCCTTTCAACAACTGCGAGGATCATTCTTCATTTGATTTTATATCCTTTCTTTACCGAAAATTAGCACGACTAAATATGGCCTCAAATCATAGACATACTTTGCCGCAAACAAATGATATTAGAACTAAAGTAGGCACTAACGAAGTGAATAACAATATTCTATCGCTTAAGTTCGCAGTTGATATTGGAATTTATTGTAACTTGATTCTATCGTTTTTTAGTTCCTTGTGTTAATAGTTTTACGATTAATTACTGTACGTTTTTAGTTAATTTTTATAATACACTAGGGTCGTGGATTACCTGTAAACTAGCTAACTAGCTGAATGTAAACCCAACGTTGAATAAAGTACTGTATCGTAAATACAGGAGAATAAGACGCCTATTGAAAGTACCTCGGCTTAATCGATCATCAAATCGATCCGCTCTCAAGTTTGTCTACAGTGTAAGTTTTTACAAAAGGCTTTATTGTACTGGAAGTCTCCTTTGGTAAATGACGAAATTACAAGTAAATGTAACTTTTGGCTACTCCAAAGTTTACAGATGCACAGAATCTTGCCGGGGCTTTTAAATTATGCTCTATGGTCATCTATATTCGATTTCCAAGTAAAACAAAAGATTTTTATGGTTAGAAATTGTATCCTTTAGTCATTTTTGAACTTTAGTAATGCCGCCAGCAGCTCATTGTTAGGAGGTAATCCGCGCGGGTGACCAAATCAAGGCTGTATCCTCGTTTTCAAGAATCTCCAAAACGAGGCTGCATCATTCAACATGGTGGCCCCCATTGTCGGAGCTGTGCAATCTCTGTAAGTATACTTCTCTCAAATATAGGAGTATCACTTAAAATAACATTTTTTCAATATTTTTTGTCTTCTTACTGCTGAAAAAGTCTATTTTGATTTTAAGGTTTCTACTTTGAAAGCAATTCAACTTTATTTATTTGTGACAATTTTGATTTCCCTAAAATGATGTTTGAAATTGACAAAATACAAACAGAAACATTTTGCAAATCAATAGTCATGTCAGAAATCAAACGGACAAATTTTGGAAAACAAAAACTTCACACGGGGAATAATAAAAATGTAACAAAATAGATCAAATCGAATTGTTGTCAAATCAAAATAGAAACCTTAAAATCAAAGTTGAATCTTTCAGTATTGAAAAGACAAAAAAAGAATCAAAACAAATATATTGTGGAATGATAGCATTACATGTACTGATTACACAGAACATGAAACTTTGGGTATCTGTTCTTAATAAGCCAAGAAGTTGGGCAGCCTTTTTTCCGTAATCCGAGGACTAAATTTTGTCACAAACTGCTTTGAGGTGCAAAGCAGTCTCAAACTTAATGAGGTGCAAATCAGTTTGTCACGTCATATCAGGAATAGACCAACGCCCCTTACTAGCTAAGTCAAGTTTGATGGGCGTGGCTCAAGCGGGAAATTTGGAGGACGATTTCAGGGCAAAACAACAGCAGAATTCAAAAAAACTTTTTTGAACAGCTATCTACTCCTTATGTACATACCAGAACCACCAAAAGAATAGAAGACGATATAGACACTTTAATTAGTCGAGAAATGCAATTTTGTTGTTGTCATCGTATGTGTCTTAAATGATACTTAACTAGCCAAACTTAACTTTAGGCTGTTTAGACAGAATGTAGCGAAAATAGCCCAGTATCATGTTAGATATTTCAGTGCCCTATCGGCTACTTAAGGTGGCTTTAAAGTCCTCAGTTTCAATGTCAAGTGAGTCACAGATGTCTTTTAGATCAGCAATCCTAAATTTCTTTGTTAATTTCCCGTGTGTGCAGCTAACTCGCACAGGTTGTAGGACTTGTAGGTGATGGGATGCTGCAACTGCAGATTGCCGAATACCACCTTCTTTCTACGTGTAATGTCCTCTTTGTGTTCCTGCATTTGCTCTTCAGCCAAAAATTCTTCTACCTCCTGAACTGGCAGCTGCATTTAAAGAACCATGTTTCTTTTTTATTGCTGCAAGACGAGAAAAGTATGCTGCAATCTGTTGAGAACTGAGACGGTCACCTCCAACAAATAGATGATCACCCTAATCATCTCATTCTCTACGCATTTCCCGAGCAACTTGAGTTGGCGATGCCTTATTTCCCGTTTCCTCGCCAATGAGGAATTTGTCATTTAGATACGCTTTAACAGCTGTGGAGAAACGTGTAGACTTGTGCTTTTCTAATGCCCGTCCTATGGTGATATTGCTAACCCTCTTTCCACTCTGCTCAGACTCACTTGGATGATAATTATAGCCCTGAAAAGTGGCTTTGATAGTTCGTCATTTACCACAACAGCATAGCGACGCCTTATGTAGTCAAACTGAGACTCTCTGTGTAAGCGACAGACGTGATTTCTGACATCCAGGTGCCTCTGGAGCTCTGATTCAGAATCAAAAGAGCAAGTACACCCGTCAGTAGGGCACTCAAATAATGCATCACTTTCAACGTTTTCAGTATCTGTAGGTGAGGCCTTTTCCTCTTCAGTGTGTTTGTAACTACTTGCCATTGTTCCACTGGAAAGGCAGGCTTCCGGAAAGGCCTGTACTAGCTCAACCTTTGGAATTTCAGCTGATGGCATATTGTTTTGTATCATGCGTTTTCCTTTTCCAATGTCAAATGCTTTCCAAAAGCGCATGCCACCTTCTTCGTAACGAATGTTGTGAATCTGACTAAGGGCCGGGTCGCACTAGAGCGATTTTTGTTTGCATAAGTAATAAATCTGTCACCAAGTAGCATAAAATAAGTGCGACCCCCAGTTTCAAAAACTCGCCAATTTTTTGCGGATTGCCAAATTTTCGCCAATCTTCAAAGAAGCCGAAGTGCTGCCTCGGAGGCTGCCAAATTTTGGCAAAGCAAACAATTTTGTTTGTTTAACCATTAAGCTGTCATTTTTCTTCAAACATACTAGGATAAAGTTACGACGGGAAAAATTACTTTGTTTGGCTAGTGCAGGTTAGCACGTACGATGTCGGGACAAAATTTTTTTTTTCCCGGTCCATCTGACCCTTCTTTCTATGGTTTTTATAATGGAAACGCGGAATATGAGCAACAGTTTTTTCGAAATGCCTATGACTCCTACCCTGAATCCGGCTACCGGCACCAATTCAGTAGCGAAGACACGGCTGCAAGACAATCTCCGTCCCTTTCAAGCATGGAAGCAAGTCAGTCTCCTTCGCTCGCTTCAATTCCAAGGGTGGAAAGCAGCAGCAGCGGTGGAAACGTATATGTCAATCAGTGAAGTTTTGGCTCAAATATGTTGGTCCAATGCGACCACTGCCAAAATTTGGCCCTTGCGAAATTTTTGCCAATTTTTTCCTCGCCAGAAATTGGAAGTAAACAAAATTGGCTCTAGTGCGACCCGGCCCTAATGCCTTTTATTTTCACGTTTGTGTCAATTTGGCTGGATCTCTGTGGCATTTCTACAATGCTCACTCGGCATCCCTTTACTCCACAATTACTTTCCAGGGCCCTTTTTAGATCACACGCTGTCAGAATGTCGGTCTTCGTCTCTGCCACAAAGCGCCTTGCATGTTGCTTCATTGTTGCTGTATTTCGATTGCATATGTCTCTGCCATGTTGAGTTTCACTGAAGTCATAGCTAATGACTCTGATCCCAGTTTCGTGACCAATACTGGGGAGGCTAGTCAAAAGATATCCTCCGTGATAATATCCAGCATTGTCTGATCTAATATAAACTCCTGTTAGCTCTGGGTACAGTTTTCTAAGTGTGAACAGCGTGTTCTGGGTACAAGGTACTCATCTCTCCTGAAACACCTCGAATATGGCAAGCATAAGCTTTACCTCGAGCGTGAAACACTTTATGACAGAGCCGCAGGACCTGACCCACCACAGTACCTGAGATACCAGGAAGTGTGACAACGCAGACCATCCAGAGACCATCCAGCAACATCTTCTACCCATGGCCAATCTCTTCCAATGGGATGGGCTATGACAAGTTCCCATGCCCACAGAACTCGGTTTTCCACTAAACAGAAGGATTACTTAAATGCAAAATTTCAGATTGGGGAGCGATCTGGCCAAAAAGAAGACCCTGCAAGTGTCTCAAAAGCCATGCGCACGGCTAAAGATGCTAATGGTTCATGGTTGTTTGATAGCCAAGACTTTCTAACAGCACAACAGATTTCCAGCTTTTTCTCTCACTTAGCCACAAAGCAAAGCATTGAGGATGATGGGCAAATAAAAGATGATGATGACAAGGTAATCCAATTTGAACAAGAACGCCAATGCAGCAGTTAAGAAATGAAGCCATAACTACCGTCTCAATTCAGCATTCCCACCCCATCGTGTACGATGCTCACAATATCTGCAAACTTGTTCAAAACTCCAAACTTTCGGCCTTTTCCATTAAGATGTTACAAGAAATCTGTTCTTCCTTTAGACTCGACACCTTATGCGTTACAAAAAGGTAAAAGCAGACGTATATTGATATTCTCACATACCTTGTCACGGGCT
The DNA here is from genome assembly GCA_016490735.1 of Pachyseris speciosa. Lineage (NCBI taxonomy): Eukaryota > Metazoa > Cnidaria > Anthozoa > Scleractinia > Pachyseridae > Pachyseris > Pachyseris speciosa. The sequence continues at coordinate 765,438 of JAEMWC010000078.1, forward strand.
GCAAATGCCATGTGCAGAAATGACAGTTTTCAGGCCTATGTGTCTCTTGTGCATAGCACGGGTATAGCTAAAGAGAATACTGGATGTGTGTCCAAGATTATATACCTGTATTTTTTAAAGCATGAGACATTCACAATGTATGAAATGGATTGCTCTCAGTAGATGCATAGCGCCAGATTGGTTTCACAGCTTGTTCCACCTTTGTTTTGGCGGACAGCCTTTCCATAGTGTTGCTGGAAGGTGTAAATCAAATTTGTAGTGAGATAAGCCCACTGATTGTCTTCCAATCTGCCAATTTCTTGCCTTTCAAGTCTTTCTCCTTTCTTCTCAACCAGCATCCCATTCTCTTTTTTATATGTCCAACACATTCCACTTTCCTCACTACAACTTCATTTTCATACGGTTTGAATTTTACATCACGATAGGAAGAACAGTCACCATCGCCTACAAAATCAACATACCGCAACTTCTGCTTCTCTACAAACCTACCACATATACATGTATCCACTGCACCTTGAGTCTCCATTTCTTTTGATGATCTGTTGAGGTTCACAGAACACTTGGGTCTGTGGGTTTCCATCCATTCAATGTACTGATGGGAAGTGCGATCTAAATCTTTTTTGGCCCAACACTTGAAGCAGACCTTACTCTTCATTTCAGCTTTTGCTTTGGCCTCATGAATAGCTGAAACCATGCCAACATTCTCTCACAGTTGGGGTGACGTGGCGCCCACCCGCGGACGGAGTGTTGGAAGCTAGAGGTTTGCGAGACTTATGGAATAGAGAAATTCCACGAAGAGTAAAAAAATGCCATAGCTTTGTTTTATGATGGGTAGGCTGTCCGTGTTTCATTGCCTACTGGCTATGGAAAAGCCACTAAATTTCAGGCGATGCCAGTGATCGCATCACTTCTTTGGAAGAAACCGTCTACTATTTTCATTGTGTCACCACTGACAGCGCTTATGGAAGATCAGGTGAATATTCGCACGTATATGGGTCACCAGTTCAGTGCAGAAACTAGTGAATGAAAGCTAATGAAGGAACATGAAGATTGTTCAAATTCACGCTTTTGGATAGTGGTTCCTTCACTGGAAAACAAGGCCAAACTTGCTATGTAATTATTTCTAATAAATTTGTGTAATTCTTCAAGATTCTGATAGTATGTAAACGAAGAATTTGCGAGAGCGATGTTTACATCAATGATTGTCTTATTGCTTTTGACCAAAAATTGCTCGTAATCCTTTTCATTGCACAGCCTTTGACCTTTGTCTAAACCAGTAAACATACGCACTTCCGTAGAAAATATAATTTAACGACATAACCTGCATTAATTACTGTGACGTTACATAACATGATTCCTGCCAGTCTTTTGTAGACGTTCCCTCCTGTTTTTCCTCGGGGTTGGGTATGGCTACATGTAGGCTACATATTCCTCTACCAGATCTGCTGGCGCTTTTTACTCCCGGATTTAGCAGTATGTTTTGACTTGCTGAACCGTTAGAAGAAGATTGAGCTGTTTCGATGTCTTCCAGCTGAGTAATGAGCTACTGGTTTCCTCCACAACATAGAGCCTGTTGTCAAGCTTCTTTCTCTCCGACTCAGACGTGGTACTGAATTTTCCCAGAACACAATGGGGAACCATTCATTGATCTACATCTACATCTACATTTATTAAGTCGATAAAATCCCGTAAGACATCACATCAACTGTAATAAAAGCTAAAATAATATATATATATATATATATATATATATATATATATATATATATATACATATATATATATATATATATATATATATACATATATATACATATATATATATATATACATATAAAAATCTAATTCTAATTATAAGTTGAATAAAAGTAAATATGTCAAATAACAAGATAAATAAACGATAATTCAAAATCATAATTTAGATCACTTATTTCACGTGCTTTCCTAAATTTGACTTAAAATCAGATAATGACTTGCAATTCACTAGGTCAGCGAGCAGTGAGTTCCACTCTGTTATTCATCTAGGAAAAAAGGAAAACTTAAAGACATCCTTAGAAACTTTTGGCATTCTATACTTAAAAGCATGGCTGTTGCGGGTTCTTAATTCACTGTGTGGTATTAAGTGTTCTTCTGTGTTTATGTCTACTAGATTATGACTAAATTTGTACATTAAAGTCGATCTGTTTTTCTTTTGTCTTGTTTCTAATGTATCCCATTTCAGATCAGATAACATGTCAGTCACACTTGATGTTTTGTTGAAGTTTTGAAGGCAAAAACGAGCAGCTTTTCTTTGGACTCTCTCCAAGGTTAAAATATCTTTGTTATAGTGTGGGTCCCACGAGGCACTTGCGCACTCCAGTTTGGGTCGGACGATGCTGGTATAGGCCATTTCACGCACTTTCCTGGGGCAGTTCCAGAGATTTCTCTTGATCAACCCTAAGGATCGACTCGCCTTGCTTGAGATAGATGAGACGTAATCAGACCACTTTAATTTACTGTTAACAGTAATTCCTAGGTACGATGCAGAGTCTACTTGTTCGAGTTTGGACCCACAGAAAAAATATGACCGTTGAGGAGGTCTTTGCTTATTTGAAATGCAGATGATGTTGCATTTAGAAGGGTTAAATTGCATCTGCCACTCATTTTGCCAAGTTTCTACTTTATTGAGATCGTCTTGGAGATTGTCGCAATCTGAGTCTTCAACCACCACACCGTACAAGAGTGTCATCGGCAAACAGCTTAACTGTAGAGCTTACTTAACTTCACACTGCTTGGTTCAAGCTTTGGATGGTTATATTGATACTCGCTGCAGAGTCGGCCATAACTTTTACTGGCGTGCCATGCACCTTGATCTAGAAGAGGGGTTGATCCTTCAAGGTTTGTGAGGTATACACCTCACCTTCGTCACTTAATTTGTCTTCACCCACTTTGTTTACTGTGGGACGGCATGTTTGTCTGCTCTCTCCCTTCTCTTTAGACCTGCATGTGCCTTCAAAATGATTTAACTTGCCTTTATCCTTGACAGGGGGCTTGAGTTGTGAGGTAGGGTGTTTTTCCTTTAGGATGGGAATAATCTTCACCACCATGTGTGCACTTTGTGCTTGATTTCTGGTTTTTGGGACCATTGTTGTGTGACTTCGGCGGCATGACTCCTTGTGAACTGGACTCCCACCATCTTGGTGTGTATTTACATTGTGCCAATTCCTTGGCCTTCGATTGCAATGGCGTTCAAACAACTTATTAACAGATTGCTTATCTTCGATCGGCTTGTGCTTTCGAGAGCTCCATGGCTTTACCTTTGTCAGAGTGTACGATGGATTTTATTTATTTATTTATTTATTTATTTATTTATTAACTTTACAACCAAAAGAGCTGTTACAATGATGCAAGATTAAAAAATAAACTTAAAACATTATAGTGACAAGATACATGAACAAGACAACATAGAAAGAAGACGAAATAAAACAGCAACTTGGTTGAGGGTCTGACCAACAGGACACAGGTCCCATGCAAAGGTCAGCCAAATAAGAAATACGAAAGCTAACATATCAAATATAATAATTTTTAATTGAAATATAATTAGAAAAAAAAAGAGTGTAATCAGTAGCAACAAGTCGGATTGTAAGAGCAACACTTAGAACAGTAAGTTTTCCATGTGCGCATTCTGTCTGTGTCGAAAGTAGTGTCCAGTTTAGAAAAGTAGTGAGAGTAAATCTGGTTCTTAAAGGATGGAAGTGACGTGCAATTACGTATACACAGAGGAAGACTGTTCCACATAAAGACAATTCTATTAAAAAAAGAATTTCTGAAGAGTGTAGTCCTGCAGGAGTTGGGCAGCAGTAGATTTTGCTGACCTGATCGGGAGCGAGAAGAACGAAGAGAAGAAAACGTGACGTAACAGGAAATATCTTAGATCGTACAGGCCCTGTTTGCATTTAAAGAAAAAGATAAGATCCTTAATTTCAAGCCAGTAGCTTATCGGTAGCAATTTAAGCTTTTTAAGGCGGAGAATGTAAGGAGAGTCATAATCTTTAAGAATAAATTTCGTAGCACGCCGTTGAACCCCCTCCAAGAGAGATAGGTCACGGGAAGAGCCTTGAGGTGCCCAGTTCTCACTACCATAAGATAAATAGGACCGGACAAGAGCAAGGTATAATAGTCGACGACAGCGACTGTCGGTCATTAGCGTGCAGTTCCTTCGAATGAAACCTAGCATGCGGTTTGCCTTAGAAGTGCATTTAGCGATGTGAGGGGACCATTTAAGGTCATTACTAATTACCACACCTAGATCAAGGGCTTTTGTACACAGCTTGTGAGAACTACAGCTTTGGACTATTTGAGTATTGATTTCACGATCTACTTCAGGAACCTCAGGTGACTGCTAGGTTCCTTAGTCTTGTGTGAAATGCTGAAATACTCTTTTTGTGTTCTTTAATTGCTCTATGGAAAACATAGATTTCATACTCATGATTTTGTTTGGGAGTGAAGTAATTTGTCAGCACTCGTATCGCCTTGCCAAACAGATCTTCCCCTTCTCCTGCTGTAGTGTTTGGTACCACGTCGAAAATCTCGCTTGTACCTTCGCCGGCATAAAGGAGTAACAGCTTGCTGTCTGTTCTTGTTTGTCACGTTCATTGCAACGTGTAAGTTTCGGGAGCTCGAGAGCCGTTTCTTCCATTTTGCAGCTTGTGTGTTTGTTTCAGATACGTCAAACTAAGTTTATAGAATTGTTTTTTTTTTTCGTGCTAAAAAACCTACTCGCCATCTTACTGCCTCGTGCTCTAACTCTGGGATCTCAATAGCAATGCATTACTATATTAGGTAAGAACATTACAATGGGCTGAAATCTTGTAAAGGTTAAGATTTTGCTGTGTACGTAAGTGTTATTTCTCTGATCTCCTTTCCAGGGCCAGGAAATGCCATAGTATAACTGCTCGGTTCACAACACTCTCATATACACTTAATAAACGTTATATTAATAATTTTAGTAATCTTCAATACCAATGTTTATTTGCTTTCAGATTTGAAACAGGTAGATTATTAAACATAATACATAATGAACCAGAATACTAGGTCCAATCTCAAACTAACCTATAAGAACATAATCAAGTTTTCTTTGAAACTAAACTTTGACATCTACTGTATACAGCTGTTTCGGCAAAGGTTGTACCAAGGAAGTCAAAAAGGGTACGCGACAATCCCGAAAGGTAGTCTGTGACACTGAATATTGTTTTGAAACGTCCAGAACTGGAGAGGGCCGCAACCATACAGTGAAGACCTGTGATAGCGTGCAATGAGGTTTTAGGATACAATGTAGACGAAGCAGCAGCTGCTCTGTACAAGGCGCCAAAAACGTTGCAGTCCTGTGCTAAATTCCTTCATACTGGGGAAGTAAACGCACAAAATTTCCCACGACCAACAAATACTATAGTTTTATTATGCATCCACACGTGGAATTCGTAATCATCGAAGCACTACTGCAACGTCCAGATGGAATGCTTGCAGAGATCACACACGAAATTCAGGAACAGACAGGATCAGAGCGTGGTATTTCTAGCGTTTTCCTATATTTGAATCGGAATCGTTTCAACCGAAAAAAGGTTTGAAAAGGATTTATTGGTAGCCCGTCAATTACAATTTCCCTACAGAAAATGCAAATCAGTTCAGCAGATGTTTCTCATGAATTCATGAATATTTTGTTCTTGATTACTGCTCTGTCGTGGATACAGCCTTATCAGTACAAGATCCGAAGTGAAGCTTCTGGTGCAGCATTTATAGGGACCACTTATAACTTTCTTTTGTTACGTTCATTTAGAACACGCCAACATACATTCACACTATCTTCTTCCATCGTGCTGAAACACTATAAACTCCAGGCCTAGCCCTACCCATGATGCCTTTAGATATTGTCGCGTACGCTTTTCTCTTTAGGACAACCTTTTCCGAAACAGCTGTATACCTCTGCTAAGATTTTCAAAGCTGGGTATTCTTGAACAAATTGGTTGATATGGATTGTTGTCTTGAGAAATAATTCTCTTCTGTACGCATGTGTCAGTGCCATCATCTGCTTTACCATGGCCACCCTTCTATTGCTAGGATGAGCTGTTTCTCTTTTCATAACCTTTATCTCTTCTTTAGAAGTCTCTTCTTTTTCCCCTTCTTCCATTTCATGACACTCTTCAGTTCTTTTTTCTGCACTGGCTGGGTCTCCTGAAGATTTTCACTTGATTTCCCACTCATTCTTACATTTTTAAATCTGTTCTCAAAGACAGTCTCCCAGAACCCCTACAACGTTACAACACTACATTATTACTAACTGTTCAAAGAGATTACATGATTAATTAAATGACTCGGCATTCTACAATTTTATATAGAGTTCTGGAGAAGGTTCTGGATTGTTCCGGACAAAACTTGACAATTTTTGTACCAGCGTCATGTTTGTCTCTCTCAACCCCCAAAAGAAAACAGATATATGTTAAAAATGTGTCCTCTCAGTAACTGCCCTACAACCATCCTTGTTTAAAGTGCACCTAACATCTAAAATTTTCTCCGTATGAAATAAATGTTTGCACTGTCCAGACACTTTTTCGAAAAAAAATTTTGAATTTTGTTAAATCTTCGATTTTCTGAGAATTTTTGTAGTTGTCAAGATTTTCATTCAAGTCCAAGCAAAGAGAGATCTGGGGAGAGTCAAAGTTGTGACGTCAATTCAAGAACGATTGAAATCAGTGGACCTTTGCTTCTTATTACATTTATTGTGTCTCGGTGAAAGCTTAATACATAGCATAATTAGTACCAGTTGTTTTTATGAAGTGGAGCTCACTCTGAACAGTAAATTTCTTCAAAAAGAGAAAGAGTTAGAGTTCAGTGATGTGAATTGCAACGATCATCTCCAAAATGTAAGATTGAAAGCTCGAGTTCACATCCCCGTCGGCGACAGAGACGAAGATGCTGCTGCTGCTGTACATCTACATGTTTTTGCCAAAGAACCGCTCACTGATGCAGAATGGTCAGCCAAGTATGAAAGAGAAAGAAAAGATGATGAAGAAATGGACAAAAAGTTAAAGGATCGATTAGAGGGCACTGTACCAGTAAGCGAGTGGTAAGGTTGCATTACGTTTTGATGGTTGCAAAAGTCAGTGTGTGACATGCATTATTTATCTTGCTCCATTGCTCTATAGCTTTTCATTTTTAACAAGTTTAAATATTCAGTTGAAAAAAGTGGATCGCAAAATATGTAATTATTTCCATTGTAATAAATGTTTTCTATATGCGTAGGTCTGGCTGTGGAAACTCCAGTATCTTAATTCTTTCTTCAAAACGTCAGTGAATGTTGGCCATGTTACTGCTGTGAGGAACTGAAAGGCTGTAGAGAGTCCCTGAAAAGCGATCTTCTACTGTTTTTCTCTTAGGTTGTTTCAGCGTCTCATATCGTGAATTTACAAGACTTGTGACTGGACTTTGTGGCAGGATGATAAATACAAGGATCCAACTTACTGCATGTGCATATTCTGTGATAAGTAAACTTTTCCCGATAAATAAGAATGAGAACTATGTTGGATTTGATCTCAATGAAGATCAGGTTATTAGCGGAGCTAACTGCTTTTCTCATGGTAATCATGGCTAGTGGTATTGCTTGTGGGTACGACCGCACAATGACAGTGACAACAACAACGTCAACGTGTATATATATTTAAATGGAATGATGAAAATTGAGTAACCAACGATGATGCCACTTGTGAGGAGGATCCAAATCAGGATACAAGACGTTTGGACTCAGATGAATAAATAGAGAGAATGAAAACGAACTTCTCACAGGTCTTTTTTTAATACTGTGCAGATGTTTCGCCGTTCGGGCTTCTTCAGTACACGTTAAAAATTACCTGGTTAAAGCTAAGATTGATCCTGTGACAAAAGACAAAGTGTAAGAAATTGCAGTATCAAATTACGCAATATGTACAAATAAAATTTGATAAGAATCTAAGTTACAAAAATGCTCATTAAGTAAACAATACGTGAAGTAAAAAAGAAATAAAAAAAGAGACCATTTGCAAAGGCCCTTTTGATGAATCCTTAGTCTCGGTGTCGGTAAAATAAGGCTTACTTCGGAATAGAGTTATCGCTATCTTCTCGTCTTTTTTATTTCACATATTTACTTAATTAGCATTTTTGTAACTTAGATTCTTATCAAATTTTATTTGTACATAGTACGTAATTTGATACTGCGATTTCTTACACTTTTTGTCTATAATTTTGTATAAATAACACAGGATCAATCTTAGCTTTTACCAGGTAATTTTTAACGTATACTGAAGAAGCCTGAAGGGTGAAACGTCTGCACAGTATTAAAACAAGACCTGTGAGAAGTTCGTTGGAGACTCAACTTTTTCATTCTCTCTCTATATATATATTCTTTTTGCTTGTAGTGGACGGAGTTCAAAGAGCACTCAACCCTCAGAGGAGCAGTGACTATTTTCTTTAAATCAGTTCAAGACTTCACGAATAATTCTCGTTTTATTGCTACAGCTCTGTTTCGTATGGTCAAAAAATGACCACACTAATCAGGCAATTTAAACGAATCGTTTAAATTGCTTGATGAGTCTGGTCATTTTTTTTACATCTTTTATTACTTTTGTATCCAAGAAATTCACGGACTTGTAAGATATTTCATGGGTGAATCTAATGGTTGGATCTAACCAGTTTTTGCCAGTTCCTCCTCAATTATAGCAAGTCCATCGTCTGTGTCTATATTAGTGTATAAACTGGAAACGTCTAATGTCGCGAGAATACTGTTCTCAGGAACTCTACCCAAGTTTTTCAGTCATATGATGAAATCTGTACTATCTCTGATGTGAGAAGGTAGTGCTTGTGCCAAGGGTCTTAGAAACTCATCCACATATGCAGATAGTTTCTCCGTATGGCTGTTAACGGAAGAGATAACAGGTCATCCCGGATTATTGGGTTTGTGGATTTTGGGAAGCATGTGTTCTTGAGTTTGCTGGTCTTAAAAAAGCTGGCCCGTATCCATATCTAAGTCGCCATTATTTATCAGGTCACTGATACATTGGTTAATCAATTGTTCGTGTTGTGAAGTCAGGTCCTCTTCTACTCACTTGTAATACTCCTCATTGTTTAATTGCTGCATGGCTTCCGTTATGTAATCCCCTGTGTTGAGAATTACTGTGACTCCACCCTTATCCCCCGGTTTTATTATTATATCCTTATTGTTACTTAGTCTTTTTAAAGTTACCCGTTCTCGTTTGTTAAGATTGTCACGCTGAAATCAGTGGTTGTACGCTAACCTCTCCCTGATGTCCTGTCTCAATTTTGCCATGTAAGAGTTCAGATAAGGTTCTTTCGATGGTCTATAATACCCTTCGTGATCTCTTTTATTCAACTTTTCGAGCACTGAGTAGTGGTAACTCGAGTCTTGTTCTATTTTAGCGATATTATCAGGAGCGTGGTATTCCTTAAGATTCATCCCTCTCGCAAAGGCATCAATGTCTGCATCAAGATCTTCTGGTTTCGGTGGTGGTGGGGAAGGGCAAACATTTAAGCCCCTTCTTAGCAAGTAAGTTTCTGACTGGGGTACTTCTATTGCAGATAAGTTGACTATTCTTGTGTTAAGGATTTTTTCTTTTGTGAGATTGTTGTTTTGCTTTGTTCGTATCAGTCTTTCTTTATTGCGTTTTGCCTGTGTGTATTTTCCTTTATTTGTAGTCCATGTCCGTTCTAAGGTTCCAAAATCAAAAGGTTTCATCGATAAACCTGATGGTCTGTTTAGTTTCTGTACCTGTTTCTGAAAACTGACCTCGGTCTAAAAAAGATCTGAGGTCCTGAGGTTGTTCCCTCCTATGTTCTTGTTGACGTTGGTGATACCCTTCCTCTTGTCCCTGTTGGCGGTTCCCTTGTCTTCTGTGGTACTGGTTGTTCCAGGATCGGCCTTGCCATCGGGGTCCCCGACTGTATTGATTGTATTGTGAAGGTCTGTCATCCTCTGGCTCATATTATTGGTGTGAGGGATGCCTTAAATTGCCTGGGAGCAGGCCCCTATAGGGTGAATAGCTGGGGAATGGAGCAAGACATGCCTGCAGTCCCCAGTAGGCTATTCACCTTCCAATTTTTTTGCTCTATCTCCAAGCTATTTACCCTATTCTCTACTAAGCATTCCGGGCTGAGGCTGCCCTTACAGTATCGAATGACGTTCCCCAAAGTTACATCTTGCAAGACAGTTTTAGTTTACAGAAGTGTATATGCAGAGCCTTTGGCAGCATATTACCCTAAGCTTATTTTCAAATACATGATGTAAAAGTAATAACAGTATAGTACTGTGTAACTTTCTAGTTGCACAATGATTGTTTGTCCTTTTATACTGTTACCCTAGAGGGCCATTTTTGATTCAAAAAATGCAAAAGGTTGATAACAAGGCAAAGTGCTATAAATAGAAGAGTACATTAAGCATTTTTTTCCTCATTATAAAGTACACTCACTTTTTTCTTGGAAAGTCTAAAATATTTTGGTCGCAAGTTAACTCTTTCCCAGCGGGCTCTGTAATTTACCAGTCCTTTGAAAACCTTCGACTTTCTCAAATCTCGGACTATGTTAGAAATGAGCCATTATTATTGCCAAATACACATTTGCTTAGACTTTAAACCCGTTTAAATGACCAAAACTCCCGAGTTTCCTTGAATACGACCGTATATTTTGTTGCAAAACCATAAAACGCTGTAGGACAACACCAAACAACACGCAACTTTGTCTTGAAGTTTTTCAGACAAAAATTCATCTTCTACCTTAAAGTTCATGTTGGCAGCAAACTTCAACTCCACTTCTTGCAATTTGTTCCACTTTTCCTGCTCACTTCTTTAGCGCGACGTGGTTAACGCTATTTGATTTCAGTTGCTCTCATGGTCTGTAATTTTCATGTTTGTGACCCAAAGGAATTCTGGGATATTCTTGCCTGACAGCGGCATGGAACTCTGCCAATTTCCATTTCACGTATATTTTATGAGTTTCGAGCCACCTGGTCCCGCTGGCAAAATATTGCACCGATTGCATTATTTACAAGTCAAAACTCGCCAAAATTACCATGCCAGGTCCTGGAATCCACTCACAAAACGACTAAAGACACAACTTCACTTAGTGAATTGCCATCACTCGCTCGAATACATTTAGCAGCCCACTTTGTGTGGGCTTCTCACCTCTCACCATCGACCCAGCTTTATGATGCCAGGCAGGGAGCTTCTGAGTTGGAAAATGGCTCGAAAAACACACTTATAAATCAGATAAGTAACGAATTGTAGCTGCAGTAATCGTTTAGAAATAACCGACAGCTAGCATGACAAACGTGACAAGAAAGATAGAGCCTTCGGTTTAGTGGACCAGCAAAATCTAATATGGAAGAGAGAAATTGACTTCGCCATCCACCCTCAAAAATCACAAAAAATGAGTTACAAAATGGCCGCTGGGAAATCAACTGGTGAGTTACAATGTATGCACTCCTTACAATTACTTTATAAAAGTCATGGCCAATAGAGGAGCTTGGTAGCTGGTGCCGTAAAGGTTGGCTGGATTCTGAGCAATTCAGGTGCAGCACTGCAGGGAGGTAACCATGGGAAACAAATGAGCAGAAACCATCCAGACAATGTGCTCTCCAAGATGCTTGGAGAGAGGAGGAACCTGTGAACAGGGGGAGAGGGTACCTTCATGCTTGAATTCAATCACACCCCAAGCACTGTATTGAGTCATTTAGGAATAATCTGATAACCATGGAAAGTCTAGTGCCAGCAGCATAAAAATGCAGATAAGGTGCCAGCCACAGAAGAGCATAGGAGAAATCCTGCTTTTGCAAATACAACTGGTGCACATTCCAGGCATGCTTACCATGGTTCTTGGACAACTCTCATATTTCGTACAGTTTCTTCCCCATTTTGGAACTTGTGATAAGAGACTTTCACCTGTTTCTCGATGCTTTACCTTCCTTTGCAAATTGAAGCTAAAGTGTACTGCAGCCAAGATATGGTTCCAGATGCACTAGACTCGACAAAATTTGGCTCTGCCAAACTTTCAATTTTTTTGCATGGGCGCACTGAGCAAAATTTGTTAACCACAAGTGTCAATCACACAGAAATAAACACCATCACTTGCGCACTGTTCGCGGGAAAGGTTACCTCTTCGATGGAATATGTTGCCTTGACATATTATTGCTTGTATTCTAGTTTTTTTTTCTTCGTTCAATTCGTTCAACTCCAGCAGAGGCAGTTGCTACTTCTACTATGGCAATGGGGGCTTCACCTTGTTAGACTGCAACTGGTTCTAGGGTACCACAACAGATTTGTCCGTGGAAGGTGGCAAAGGCCTCATCCTTATTGTTGGAACCTACCTAGACCTTGTAATTCTTGGTTTGAAATTCATTTTCATAGGCGTAATATTGCTGAAGAATTCTTCTCTCACCAGATGAGAATGTCGTGTGACATGTTTGACAGTCTGTTGGCCACTCTTCGTCATAAGCTACAAAGGGAAGACACGCGGTTGAGGAACTGCATCCCACCAGAAAATGTCTTGGCCATCGGACTATATCGCATAGCACATGGTGGGTCATTCGAAAATGCAGGCATTGCAATGAATGTTCGTAAAGGAACTGCTCGTAAAGCATTCACTGATGTCGTCAATGCACTCTACAATTTTAGAAACGACTTCATCAAATTTCCAACTAACGAAGCAGTGACAAGAGCCTCCATTGCAGCATTCAAAGAATTATCAGATACCAAACATAGTGGGTGCCATCGATGGGACACATAAAAATAAAGGCTCCAAAACAACACGATGTGGTGGTGCAAGCCATCGCTGACAGAAGAAAAATATTTATGGATATTGCTGCTGCCCTTCCCGGTAGCTTGCATGATGCGCAAGTTCTTCGAAACTTGTCGATTTATGACAGAGCAGAACAGGGGAAATTCTCACAGTGCCAATTTTTGTGGTCACGAAATACAGCCCTATTTGGTGGGGAGTAGGGCTTATCTGCTTTCGCACTGGCTTCAGAAACCCTACCCTGAGGTACAAGAGGTCCTAGTGAGATTCAATTTAACAATCAGTTGTCTGCCCCAAGAGTTAAGGTGGAGTGCACATTTGTAATAGTAAAAGGCCGATGGTGTATATTGTCTTTTATCGAAGAAGCAAGTTTCAAGCATGAGTTTCCAAGATTATTGTCGCATGCGCCTGCTTTACAATTTTTGCATTCTACACAGAGATGAATGGGACTTGGATGCTGGAGATGATGGAGACGAAGGACAAAACCCTAATGGCAATGTGATTGGTGATGGAGAAATTCTTTAGGATAATCTGTAGATGCCAGACACTGAATGTGCTATGAAACAAATTCCTCAACATGTTTTATTTTACATGAAACTCTGCCACGAACGCTCACCAATGCGTTGCATTACGAGATGACTCAAAATGTAATATTTCTCCTCTAAATGGTAATTTTATGGACTCTCAAATACAATTATAAACTGATATTACAAAAACTGTATGATTCATACTTGAGTATTGTATGATTCATACTTGAGTATCCCGGCTTTGTTTTCTGCATCTATGAGGTCTTCCTTTTCTTTCTCATGCGCCTGCTCTCCTTTTCACTGTCTGCTGAACTGCTTGAACTGTCGGCAGGAGCAGGAGAAGGAGTGCCTGATAAAGCTTCTTCCTGGCTTGTTGTGTTTGACATGTTTGAGCTCTCCGAACCAGCTCCTGCTACATTGCTGAACATGACGACGTCACACACTCCAAGCACTGCATCTTTTTCATCTTAGTGCAGAGACTTCCAAATGGAACCACCGCTCTGTTTTTGGTTCCAATCTTCATGCTTCTTGTATTTGTCTACTAAATACTTCATTTTTCTTTTGCATTTTTCCACGTTTCGGCTGTGGTTATACTTTGCGTTCGATTCGTCAACGATCTTTGACCAGTGCTTTTGCGTGTCTTTGCCCTTATGCCTTTCGTGGCATGAAACCCATAAATTCACCAAATACCGCTCTTCCTCTGGCTCAATCAAGTTGTACTTTGCCGCTTGTTTCTTTGTACCTTTGCCCCTTTTTCTGCTCTTGGCTGCTTTCAATTTGATCAGTCCTGATGTAACTTGTACATGTACTTGGCTGACTCAGATGGTTTGCATACAATGTGTATTTGGTTGGTTTCCATAGTGATGTACGAATTGAACAGTACTTGGCCATGCAGATGCAGCTGAAACGTACATTTGGGAGCCGTAATAGTTATATTCTCAGTAAGGATCGTTATACGGCATACCGAAGTACGAATCCTCCACCTTCACCGTTTGATTGCTGCGCAAATATGAAATAATTTTGGTGGGCTTAGGACTGAAATACTCCGACTAAAATAGAGATCAAATTTTCTTGATCGACATTTTCCTTCAAATTATGGCATGTAAATTGAGAAATCTGTCAGATTTTACACCTGACAAAAATTTGTCCTGCTCTAAGGCAGGACGACGGCGTCTTTGAAGTTTGGTAAGCCTTGACAAAATTTGGTAGATCTAAAAATCATTGGG
>JAEMWC010000078.1:785000-792500 GCA_016490735.1 Pachyseris speciosa
GGCCATTCCTTTGTGTACCCTATGCTCCCCTCTCTTTAATAGGGCGCATTTTTTGATCCACTTTGTTTCTCTCTTGCTCTGCGACGGATTAGTTGTCACACACACATGTAATGTGGGGATTCCTGATTCACACCCACTCAATAAAGCATCAATTTCTTGTTTTGAGGCTTAAAACGATGTGTCACTAACATTGAGCAAAGCGAAGATGTTAGTGACACATCGTTTTAAGCCTCAAAATAAGAAAATGTTTTATGAGCGGGTGTGGATCAGAACCCCCACATTACATGTGTGTGAGTTTGCTATTTATTATAGCTAAGATATTTGCCTACATTTTACTTCAGCTTAGGGTTGCTTGTTATTTACTACAGCATGGAGGATGTGGAGAGTTGCCATGGCAACGTGTAAGACTACAGAGAAAGATGAAATCCTAATTGTTAGCACTGCCAAAAGTAATGACGGAAAACAAAATAATAGGAACAAACGAGTGAAAAATCCAGAATGTATGAACAGCAAAGTTTAAGATGTTAAAACGTTGAGCATTGAAAATTAAAGTTAGAAGAATGTTATGCTCAGTGACTATAATTAATTTGGACTGTAATTTAGTCATTAAATGGAGGGGTGGTAACGGAATAGAGTAGCTAGTGGTGATGAAGAAAGTGAGAGAAAGAATAACAGAGGTAGAAAAAAATAAATCAAATCAAATCAAAATAATTTAAGAAGGCCCTTGGTGGAATGATTCTGGATATTTATCACCTGATTAAGTAATTTGATGATACAAGTCAAACAATTTTGTAAAAAGTGAAAACACATAAGAAAATACATTAATATATTTTTGAGCAAAATTTATAACAATTAATTGGTAAAACATAGTAGCTCAAACTTTTTTGTAAAAAAGGAGGGGTTAGAGACATTTTATGTAAAATGGTCAAGCTCACGGATGAGTTGGTTTAGTTCTTTACAAGTTAAAATCAACTCTGCGGACAGTTGTTTGGCGCTAATTTGTTTAGTGATTTTGTTTTTATTTTATTTTTGAATTTTTCAAGTTTCCTCTTTTTGCACATGTCAAATGTCTTCTTGCTGGTCTGTTTGGGCTTTCTCCATTTCTTCAAACTTCCTCTTGCTTTCTGCACAGTCTTTCTGCAGGGCTATGGTAATAGAAGATTGTTCTCTTACAAGATGTAAGACAATTAAAATATATGTACTTAAGATGTAGAAGAGAAACTCTGTGAGCTCACACATTAATGTTAATGCATGTTTGAAACACCGAGATGTACGCCTTTTCTCGTCAGGAGTCCAGAAGACATACACGGTTAATAGAGTTTTCTGGGGAGGGGTGGGGATACAAAATGAGGGGAGGTCTGGTAGGGAATTTCGGAAGAAAACATAACTGAAGGCCTATTAACCCACGCGTTTCAAACCATTTGGCACCTTATGGCTGGACCCTACGTGTGCTTGGCGTTTCAAGGATGCAATAACCCTAATTTTTAGGTTGTACTAGAAATCGAGTTACCTTGGGCTGCTGAAAGCCTCCATACGAATTCAAGCAAATTTTGCAGCAAGCTATTATCGTCAAGTTCGATTGTGCTGCTGTCGCCATTTTCAACTGAGCAGGACTTACATGGAAAAAGTAAGACTTAAGCTTAACTTAAGTGAAAAAATAAGTATTTTAAGAAAACTGTCTAAATAGATAAATTAATCATGCGAGACTAAGAAGGTGTTGTGAATAAATTTCATCGAATTTGCCCGTGCGAATGAACTGTAGTAGTAGCGCACGGGCGCCTTCCCAATTATGTTAATTTTGTTTGTCCACTAGTATAAATTTCGTATCCATATTTTGAAAACCCATGCCTTGTAAATTGTTAGGGAATAAACCGTCTCAACTGTTTTTGGTTGGAGTCGTTGGAACTTCTTGAGACATTGGTGCCAGAACCAGGATTCTGCCGAGGAGCTGCAGAAAATGGGCGAAGATTTGAAGTGATTAATTAACGTCAGAGGGGCGTACCGTGGACATAGCATAGGAGCAGTAAAGGTGGCAAATGAAATTATGGAGTCGTATTTGCCTAAATTGGACGCACTTGAAGATTTCTTTGAAGGACTCTGCAGCAGAATGGAACGACTCTCGCTACAGAATGAGAAGATTGAGCTCGCTGTCCCAGAAGATAAAATTGAAGACGAAATTATGCAAACACTTGACTACACTGATCATTTGATGAGACAAAAGAACAAGATTGTGAAATTCCTTCGTGGTGCAAAAGCTCAAGTTGAACATGAACATGAACAAGTCGGCGAGCTTTAAATCTACAATGAAGAAAGAAGCGATTCATGTTAAATTACCGAAGATTACATTGAAGTCTTTCTCTGGAAACCCTCTCGAGTGGCTGTCGTTTTCGGACAGTTTTCAAGTGTCTGTTGACAAAAATTCTGACTTTAGCGGTGCGGATAAAATGAATTATTTGAGTGGGCTATTGAAAGGAGAAGCAGCAAGAGTTATTCAAGGTTTACCATTGAGTGAAAGCAATTAGAAAAGAGCCGTTGACCTACTCAAAGAGCATCTTGGGCAGAAGCAAGTATTAATCAATGCTCACACGGATGCTTTGCTGAAAATTCCGGCTGCAACAAACGATGTAAAGAAATTGAGGGTCCTTTATGATGCGCGTGAAGGATACATACATTGACTGGAATCGCTGGACGTTTATCCAGAATCTTATGGAAATTTGCTCATCCCTATCGTGATGAAGAAATTAGCCGAACAAGTGAGGCGTATTATGTTGGGAAGTCATGATGACACAACGTGGAGCTTGGCTGACCTCAGAAAGCAACTTCGGCATAAGGTGGAGACAAGGGAGAAGAGCAGTCTAGGACTGTCTGACAAAGAAGTATCAGTACCAAATTCCCTTTTAATTCCAAGTTCCCTACTGCCGGTGCCTTGTTCTTTGGTGCCTTGGTAAGAGAGAACACCAGAGACTCGAGTTTCTCCGCAACCAGAAAAGATGCTTTAGGTGCTTCAAGAAAGGTCATATGTCAAGGTCCTGCTACTCTAAGAAGCGTTGTTTGCAGTGCAATGGAAAACATCATTTGGCGTTGTGTAAATCCACTGGAATTGACGGGCATAAATAGTCTGGAACAGATCCAACCGAAGAAAATACAAGCAAAAGAAATCCTGAGAAAGAAGATTCGACCATCCTAGAAGGATCTACACTTGTCGGCTTGATGCATACTTCCCAGGAAACCACATTACTACAGGCAGCACTTGTGGACGTTGCAGCAGGTTTGAGAAGTTGCCAAGCACGCTTATTATTTGACAGTGGACAAGATTGGACAAGATTGGAGCTCAACCGTTCAAGAAAGAACACGTTTGGTCATGACGTTTGGTCTTGACGAACACGTTTGGTCATGACAAGAGGACCAGGCAGCCTTCGAAATGGTCAGAGTCTGCCTTATGGCTGATGGAGAAGGAATCATCATTAATGCCTTGCTGTCCCCAGTAATCTCACCTCCTATCTCTGCACATCTTCAGGATGATGACCTTAATTTCCCTTATCTATGAGGGCTTCGTTTAGCAGATCCAGTGAAGACGAAAGGTCCACTGGAGATAGACATCATCATTGGCAACGATTGTTATGGGTCGTTAGTAACTGGAGAGATAATCAAGGGAGGTGGGTGTAATGATCGCTTCCGGTTTATGACCACTTCCGGTCACATGACATGTGGTGTAATTTTACTCTGATTGTAGTGTTTACCTCGTGCGTGTGTTATGCAGAAATTCGCTTCTTCGAGTTGATATTATACGATGTTTAACACAAACGTTGGCTGGTTTATTGACTCGACATGGTGTCAGAAGTAAGGAAAAACTAGAGCGAACCGAAACACGTCGAAATCTCCGATTTCCAAGCGGTTTAACACACCGATTTAGCGGAAAATGGCTTCTGCTGCAGGATTCAGAACTCCAGAGATGAACTGGGACGCTTCAGATCTGCAAGACGAATTGGCGAAATTCAAGCAATACTGCGACCTAATTTTTAGCGGTCCGTATTCAAGGAAGACGGAGAAGGAACAAGCCTCGTTCATACTGATATGGATTGGCAGGCAAGGGCTCGAAACCTACAATAGTTGGACATGGGAAAATGACGACGACCGTACGAAACCAAATGTAATTTGGCAGCGATTTGAGAAGCACGTGGCGCCGAAAGTAAACCACCGATTAGCCAGATATCAACTGCAGCAGCTCAGACAGAAGAATGAAGAATCAATCGACGATTTCTTGACGCGATGCCGAAATCAAGCAACGAAGTGCAAGTTCAGAGGCAAGGCCGAGTCGGACGAGCGCCTGATCAAACAAATAATCGTAGGAACTAAGCACAAAAAGGTTCAAGAAAAACTACTGGAAAAGGGCGAAGAGCTTTCCCTCGACGAAGCTATTGACATCGCCAGAACACACGAAGCCACCCAGTCCCAACTGGAACAGCTCGACGGCGAGAACTACAAAGATATTCACGGAGTTAAAAGAAACGACCCCGAAGACAAACCGAAGAAATGCCATAATTGTGGCCTCGAGCATCTGTTGAAGCCCAGAGAAAAATGCCCCGCTTATGGGTCCGTGTGTTTGAACTGTCAGAAAGACCACCACTGGGCAAGAATGTGCCGCTCCAGGAACCAAGGAGCAACACGCGGAAGACCAAGAAACAGGCAAAATAACAGATCACGCCCCCAGTCTAAAAGCAAAGAGCGTCACAGCAGACGACGATCCTCCAGTGCAAAACGCAGAGATGGCGATAGGAGGGAGCTGAGCGATCAATTTGAATCTATCACATTTGAATCTATCACTGTTCATGCCTTTGAGCCTCGAGCTCAACCTGCAGACGAAGTCTTCGTGACCATAAGCATTGACCTGGGCAGCAACAACAATCGACAGACTGCACTGAAAGCCAAGTTGGATACAGGAGCCCAAGGAAACATCCTACCCCTGAGGCTGTATCGCCGAATGTAACCCCAGAACATCACATCAGAGGGTTTCCCTACGCCAGGAGTCCTCGAGCAGTCTCACACAGTGCTCACAGCTTATGGAGGGGCCAAGCTCACCCAACATGGTATATGCAGAATCCCTTGCAATTTCAGAGGCAGAAAATCAGTTGCAAACTTCTACGTCACAGAAGCAGATGGTTCAGCCATCATTGGACTACCCACATCGCTAGAGCTCAACCTCGTTACCCTGAACTGTTCTGTTGAGCAGAATTCAGTACGGGAGACCCCACCAATCAAAGACAAGGAAGATTTGGTGCATCGCTACCCAGAATGTTTTGACGGTATAGGCAAATTCCAGGGCCAATACCATATCACGGTGGACCCCACAGTGCCCCCAGTTGTCCACGCCCAACGGCAAGTGGCCCTCAGTCTGCGGGAAGACATCAAAAGCGAGCTTGAAGACATGGTTGCCCGAGGAATTATCACCAAGATCAAAGAAGGCGAGCCAACTGCCTGGGTGAATAGTTTGGTCTACCGGAGGAAGCCGAACGGCAGCTTAAGAATTTGCCTAGATCCCAAGGACCTCAACAAAGCGATATCCAGAGAACATCATGTGATTCCCACATTAGAAGAAATCCTCCCGAAGTTGAGTGGTGCGAAGTACTTCAGCATTGTCGACGCCAAATGTGGTTATTGGAACGTTGAACTTGACCATGAATCCAGCTACTTAACCACCTTTAATTCACCATTTGGCCGCTACAGGTTTCTTCGCATGCCATTCGGACTCAAGATGTCCCAGGATGTGTTCCAAGCAAAGATAGACCAAACCTTTGAAGGTTGCAAAGGAACAATAGGAATCGCTGACGACATTGTGGTTTTTGGAAAGTCCGAAGAGGAACACGACAGACACTTCAACGAGATGCTTACCAGGTGCAGAGATACTGGGCTGAAGCTTAACCCCGACAAGTGTAAGATCAAACAGAGAAAGATCAAGTTTTATGGAGTCGTATGTGGTAAAGATGGAGTACAGCCAGACCCTGCCAAAGTGTCGGCCCTGAAGCAGATGGCACCCCCACTAGTAAACAAGAGCTGCAGTCGTTCCTCGGATTAGCAACGTACATGGGGCCATTCATCTCAAATCTCAGCACCCTGACAGCTCCCCTGCGAGAACTAGTCAAGGAAAGCAATGCCTTTGACTGGACTCCAACGCATCAACAGACTTTTGATGTAATCAAGAATACCATTAGTGCTGAAACTACCCTGGCATACTATGATGCAACTAAGGAAGTCACTCTTCAAGTTGACGCCTCGACAAAAGGTCTTGGAGCAACCTTACTGCAAGACGAGAAACCAATCGCCTTTGCCAGTAAGGCCCTAACAGAAACAGAGTCGCGTTACGCTAACATTGAGCGAGAGCTTCTAGCTGTGGTGTATGGATGCGAGCGTTTCCATACATACCTTTATGGCCGAACCTTTGTTGCAGAATCAGACCACAAACCACTGGAGGCAATCCAGCTGAAGAATCTCATCTCAGCACCCCCAAGGCTACAAAGAATGCTCCTGCGTCTACAGCCATATGACCTCCGAATCAAGTACCGGCCAGGGAAGCAAATGCAGATAGCTGACGCCCTTTCAAGACTATCTCCTGAAGAAGACGCACCAATACCAGATCTCAATGTGCAGATTCACGACATCTGTCCACAGTTCGCAGATGAATATTTGCAGAACATCCGAGCAGAAACAGCAAGAGACCCTGAACTTGCTGCCCTCAAGGAAGTTGTCTTCAATGGCTGGCCCAAGACAGTGAAAGAACTACCTTCAATCCTTCATCCATACTGGCATTATCGAGAAGAACTAGCCGTCGAGGACAGTTTGCTCTTCAAAAGCCACTGAATCATCATTCCGCAGTCGCTCCAAGGGGATATCCTCTCGAAACTACATGCTGGCCACCAAGGCACAGAAAAGACCAAACTCAGGGCACGCACATCAGTATTCTGGAGGAACTTGAACAAAGACATTGAAGAATTGACAAAGTCGTGCTTGATATGCCAAGAACTGCAACCCAAGCAAGCAAGAGAACCTCTAATTCCATCTGAAGTGCCACCACGACCTTGGCACACTATAGGAACTGACATATTCTACCTCGATGGTGATGAATATCTCTTGGTTGCAGATTACTACACCAAGTACCCGTTTGTCAGAAAAATCCCAAAGGGCCAAAGCACTAGCAAGTGTGTTGCAGATCTGACTAAACAAATCTTCAGTGAACACGGAATTCCTAGGATTGTGAGATCCGACAACGGGCCCCACTATCAAGGCCACTACCGACAGTTCGCAAACGAGTATGGTTTCAGTCACGTGACAAGTTCACCCAACTATCCACGCAGTAATGGATTCATCGAGAGTCAAGTGAAAACTGTTAAACGAGTTTTGAAGAAAGCCAAGAGATCCAACTCAGACCCGAACAAAGCTCTTCTATGCCTTCGCGCAACCCCAATCGACAACAAGCTACCATCTCCAGCAGAACTGCTGTTCGGA